>JAUBNY010001037.1:2025643-2042232 GCA_032275445.1 Crypturellus soui
GGGAAGGGAAGGGAAGGGAAGGGAAGGGAAGGGAAGGGAAGGGAAGGGAAGGGAAGGGAAGGGAAGGGAAGGAAAGAGAAGGGAAGGGAAGGAAAGGGAAGGAAAGGGAAGGAAAGGGAAGGAAAGGGAAGGAAAGGATTTGATACAGGTTTAGCTTGGAAATTTCATTTTGTTCTTACATTATTGTGGAATTATTGTGGATGACAAGAAGGAAAAATTAACATGAAAATCAGGCTGCTGTTAAGGGACTTGGGCAAAAGAGGTACAGGGAATCTACTTCTTTGAAAAATAATTGATGTAATAAACACAATTTCTTAAATTAATTGAGGAATTTTGCATGTCCATATGCCGTATTGGTGAATGGTTAGTATGAAAGTAGCCAAGAAGCTTCGAAGGGCCCTATCTTGATCCAGTTCTCTTTACAGGCTTGAAAGGATCTGTCCCGAGATGGGTGAATTTCTTGCACATGTCCTCTAGAGGGCAGCATTGAAGAACAGATACCTCCAAAAAAGGCTGCTTCTATCCGCAACCTGGGCTACGTGTAAGTGAGGATCTAACAGGTTAGTGCTTATTCTCTGTTTCCTGGAATGATCAGTTTTCAAAAGTAGCCAACATATTTGGGAGTCAGTATTGTCAAAAATCCAGTAGCAGACATGTTTCAGATAATGTTCTAAAAACACTGACATTCTCACTTATGGAATACTAAAAATTATATGCAAGCTGGATACTTTATTATTATTTTTTCCTGCGGGCGGGAAGACGAAGAAACTGATGCTAAAGACTATATCAATATTATATAATTTCTAGAAGCAATATGTCATCTTTTCGGCTACTACTAATTAAATAATGTGAAGTCTGGCAGTACTGCACCTAAGAAATAGTATTGTGGTTACTTAATTATGCAAATATTCCAGAGTATTAATATCTCTGAGTTAGTCTTGTATGCTGGATTACAAAAATATGTGTATTTTTTTTCCATTATTCCGTGCTAACAGGAAAGAATATGACATTAATAATGAGAAAATGGTAGTGTTTGGCCCAATCTCAAAGGCATAGCCAACCCTTTAGGAAAAACAAAGTTCAAGTTGTTGAACTTTGAAAGGGGAACCCCTTTCCCTCTGAAAAGCAAAAAAAGGCAGTTTCCACTTACCTCATTTGACTTGCCAGCATCCAAGTGTAAAGGGTAAAGTCTTCCCTCCTGGGTGAGAACCAGCCATAGGTAAGCTGGCCTTTGAACACATCTTGGGTAATTTGCCTGCCAGAAATTTTTTTCCCAGTGTAGCTGTATAAAGATAAAACAACCTTAAATTCGTAAGGCTGCCCTCTTTTTTTTCAAGCAGGTTTATGTGATTTGGGTTCCTGGGAGAATATAGCATGGACACCATCATTAAAGAGTGTATCATAGATGCACAAAGGTTCAGAAAGACCTATAAATAGACAGGCTGTTCATAAGTTTGAAACTGTTTGACTTTGTAACCATAATTGCATCTTTTTGGTGTAGTTAATTCTTTTGAACAATATGAATGCAGGCACACACGTAATACCATGGCCTTTTGTAACACCTAAGTGCCTGATTCATCCACTACACTCCAAAACTGTCTGCCTTGCTCTGCACTTGCTAGTTATAATGCCATATACATTGTCTCTTTGGGTGAAGGACAATATATATGTAGAGGAAGCATGAGGACATCCTGGCCTGTTACCGGTTGTGTGTTAATGTTAAAATGAGAAATGATGCAATGTTTTTTGCTAATAGAGTCCAGCACTTATCCTTACTGAAGTTCTCTCCATGTTTGCAGCTGGCACTAAAGCAGAGGCAGCTCCAGAGCTGTATCAGAAGTGAGAGTTCAAGCGCGCCCAGAACGCTAACTGCTGCTGGGGATTTTACTGCAGGTTCTGCCAGGGGCTGGTCCCTTCCTGATAGCAGCAATGCTCAGTGAAAACATACTGGGTCAGAAGTCTTCTGCACAAGAACATGTTGACCTCAGCTATCTATTAGTGAGCCTGTAACATCTTGTAGTAATGTCTTTAAGGTAAGTTCCCAAGGTAATCTAAGGATCACCTTAAGGAATCCAGATCCAGTTCGAGTAACGACTCCAATTCTACATGGATGTAACAGAATTATTTTCCAGCCCTTAGAGTGTTGGATGTAGATTAGTGACACAATCATTAAGCAAAATCTATGTACTTGTGTTTTAAGCCTTGGTAACATTCTACTAGTATTTCCAGAAGTCTGCTCAAGCCAATGCTAGCTTTGAACACTCAGCTGCTCACCCTCTAGCAAAGTGCTACACTATCTCCATCCATATCCTCCATTGCTATCCTCTGTCGAGATGACCTACCATCATTCTTCCCAAAATTAGTTTCTGAAGGTTATTTCCATCTTCATGCTGATGCAAGTGAAGTATATAGGTTTGCACCTGTTGATTTCTGACAACAGAGTGAGCCTTTTCCAATAATATTTCTAAACTTGGCTTTCATCTTATTTTCCAACCAAGAGATATGCAAGGATCTTTGGCAGCATCATATCTCAAAGGCTTCAGTTTTATTCCTGTCAGCAGCATTATCTTCCCACAGTTTCTGTCTAGATGTTGCTGTGGATGAGATGGAGACTTTCAAATGATTCAAGATTAACTTGTTCTTTCTAGATGGTCATAAGGCAAACATAAATTTGCTGAGTCAGGTCCTGTCATTCCATATTATCCTGAGTGAGCCAATTCTTAATTTCTCCTCTTTTTTTTCATTAGGTATATATGATCCCACATAACTGTACTCAGATATTGTATCAATTTGCCATGAATTGTAACGTTTTTACGTGCTACATTTACTCATCAAGTCAGTGCTCACATTCATGGATATTGATCATGTGACCTTGAAAAAAAAATCAGGTATTTTAATTAATTTCATCTGACAATGTTCAGCCATTTATGAATGTAGAGCTTGGGAGAAAGTACATGATCTTATCTGTGTTAAAATTACCAGTGATATTTCCTACTAAAGGCTTTTCAAATTCTTGTATGATGAGAATTGAAATACAGCAAGAAAGTAGCACTTTCATCAGAAATGTACCTCTTCCCAGAGAAACCACTCTATCCGAGATATAAGCCCTTAACAAAGTGCAGTTTAAAATTATCAGGTCCTGTTCCTGCTTCATAGAATCTAGAGCATGATTTTCTCAGAAAGTTAGGATGTTGCTGATACCATATTCAGAGAGTAAGATGGGAAACAAAGGGAACTGCCTTCTTGAAAGTGAAGGAAGCAAAAACAACATCCAAGAAAAGAAGGAAGGCAAATGGAAACTGTGACGAAAGGAGAAAAGGAAGTGAAACTAGGATCACTATGAAACTATGAGACCTTCAGCTGCAAGACAGAAACTGCTGAGATGGAAGGACACGGGACTTGACTGGGAAGGAAACTGAGAGCAATCCTGTAAGGTGGGAGAGACCAAGGCAAAGAGACTAGAGATGGACTCTAAGAACAGTAATGAAGTGCCCTGTAGCAACCCCAGTTGTTAGGAGCAGGGATGCTAAGTTGTGAATGAAATACCACAAGACCTAAGTTATGTATATTTGATACACACTTTTCTGTTACTCAAAAGACAAGAGCGCAGTATGGGTGCTGTTTTTGAGTTTCCAACTGGAAAAGTTGTGGCCTTCATGCTTGATCACATTGTAGTCCATGTTCTGATCTCACTAAGTAGCTGCTGTCTTCAAAACAAAACAAAACAAAACAAAACAAAACAAACATTTCTGTACTCAGTTCCATGCAGGCTTGAAATGATTATTCTCTTAGACTGCAAGAGATCAGATCAACAAAGAGCTAATATTTTAGTGACTGTTTGAAGGCACTTAATTATCATTGTAGTCTGCTAAAATATACCATCTAGCTTTTAATATTTAGTAAATTCTGAACTTTGCAATCAAAATGGAATTGGAATTTCATCGGATAATATGGAATTACGGGAGGTAACTCAACAATATTTATACCTTCCAAATTAGTTATGTACAACGATGAACAACTTCACCCTAATCAGTCCAAATGAGAGTCAAGGGAAATAATTGCCTCCAACAGTGTTCTTTCTTAAAAAAAAAAAAAAAAAAAAAAAAAGATTTTGTTGCAGAAAAAATGTTTGTCAGAAATTCCCCAAAATACAATTTGTTTCTACTCAGAGGGAGCTGTAAAATGAAAACGTTATTCTATATTAATTTTTAGGCAAAGTGTTTTTAAGATTTTTTTCCTTGGGACATCTTCCATATGCTACAATATTTTAAGTATATTTTTAAACAGTGACTGGCAATCTCTGAAACACCACATTAGCAGGAGTGAGGTCATATGCTACTAAAATACTACTCATACTGGGAAATTGAAATGAATTGAAAGTAGCACAGCTAAAAAAAGGAGGGCAACAGGTGTTTTATTAGATAGCAGATATTGGCCTTTTTTTCCAACTGTAGAATAACTGATACCTCATCCAAAAAAAATTCTTAAAAATTTGCATGTTTCTATTGCTAGATATCAATAAATGGCAGGGTTCCTGCTTTAAAATGTTTCTTTAATTGCTTTGATAAATAGAACATGGTACCCGGTGTCTCGCTGATCTAGATTTTCACCAGTTTAAAGTTGTGATACAGTATTGAAATAATTTTGCTTGGGTACCAGGCATCTGATGACTAAAAGAAAAAAAAAGGGAGAAGCTATCAGCAAACTTATTTTCACAGAGATAACTGTAAACTGCATGTGTAGCCTGTTATAAAGAAGTATTTATTGTACTGCAATAAAGAGTAATTCTCTCAGATGCATTTCAGTCAACCTACTTAAGTAAGAGAAGTGGGATTTATCTCTTCCTAAGATTTACAGTGCCTTTGAATATTAATGTGAGCAAATCTTTTCAGAATCACAGAAGTGAAGAACCCTGTACTTCAATTTTGCTTCTGTTTAAAATAGGTATACTAAATCTTACTCACATTATTGTTACAAAATCATTTTGAGAAACTTTTAAAATGTCCACGTTGTTTGTTTTTTTAAATGCATAACCCCCAAAATAAATAGATGATAAAAGTTACAGTTTGATGATTTATCCTGATATTTCAGATTGAATGTTGTATATACAGAATGCCATAATGTTCTCATATTTTTAAAATATGCTGTCTTTTGCTCAGTAGTAGTTCCAGATGACTATTTTATAAAGCACAAAACTAACATTTAAATGGAGATCACAGGCTTTTTGGTTCATGCAGTTTTGATATTTTAGTACATGATTCACCGCCTTCAGGAGCAGTATGTTGATTAGAAGAGGAATGTGTGTAGTAAGTGAAGCACAGATGATTCCACCTTTTTTTGCAAAGTATATATAACATTACAGGATTTAACTAGAAGCACTAACATTTAAGAAGTATGTATCTGCAGTAGATATAGAACACAAAACGATTATGAACTCAATTTGCGAATGCAGGTACTGTTTAAACTGCGTGCAATTAACATGTCACTCTGGAAATGTGGAGCCATGTGGAAAAACTACCCCTGAGCCATTCACCCATCATTTCAGTCCATTTTGTTAGTATTTTAAAGAAACTGCTTATGTAAGATCTATGTTGGTGAGCTACCAAGACCCTTGCAGTGATGGCTATTGAAGATTTTGCAAAACTTAGCATTTTATGTACAGCTTCTTTTTTAGGCTTTACTTTATTTTATGGCATGTAATGAAGTCACTCATGCGGTGTAAATACCATCTGTCCACACAGAGCACCAGAGAATCTTGTGATTTGGGGGAAACCCTGGCTCCATGGAAACTGAAGCACAATATTTTTCAGTGGCTTTAGCAGAGCCAGGATTTTCTGCATCTTTAAATAAATGCTTTCAAAATAATTACTCGCCAAGCTGGAGATCAATATCAACTGCTGATGGTATTGTGTTGTGGAGTATTATTAGCAGCGATGGCTGTGAGCAAAGACAAATCTCGCTCCCGCCTCTTCCAAAGGGGACACAGAGGGAGGAATCCGCACTCTTTTCAGAACCAAATTAAGAGAAGAAAACAGTGAGCGTGGTCAGGAGCATGTTGCTGCTTTTGCCTACCCCTTTGGGTCAGAGCCTAAAGTCTGCTGCGGAAGCACCATGCTGTTACAGAGAAGACCTCACCAGATGCCTAAGTAAGGCAACTGCTGTCTGATACCCTCCGGGGTCAGCGCTGGAGGAAGGAAGTGTAGGTAGAATATCTTAGCAGTTTAGTCATCGCAAAGTATGAAGAAGACCCTTTGAGGCCGCAAGGGCAACTCCTGGTTTCCTGAGATTTGCACTGATCAGACCAGTCCTGGGCTAAGAAAGTGAGGTGAAGAAGAGGGCGTGAGGAGAGATGAGATTTGATTTAAGAAAGGCCTTCACATCTCCGTGTATCCAGCAGCCTCTGCCTTCCTCAGCTGAGCCCAGAGAATGGAGCAATGTGTCTTTAGAGGAGATTTCTGTTGGTAAAGCATTTGCATTTGGACTTTGCAAAAACAAAAAAGTGCAGGTAGAGGAGAGTAAATATAACGGTATTAGAGCTAATAATTCTGCAATTGCTCTGCATTATCCTCCATTTGTTTTAATCACTGTGATAGCAATCAATCAAAAAGGGTTATGTAGGCAGGCTATGTGATACAGCTACAGCAGATAAACCCTGAAGCTGAAGAAGTGCTTTTCTGTTGTGATATTTCAAGATTTATCTATTCCTTGCCCATGCTTCTAAAAGTGGCAAGCGCTGCCAGTAAAACCCATGCCGGTAAATCCCTCGAGTTCAGTCGAACCCCGGGTTTAGCTTCATCCTCGCCCGCCTGCCCGGCTGTAAATACGCGCGCGCTCGCGGCCGCCGCGCTGGGGAACTCGCGGCTCGTCCGCGGGCGTTGCGAGCCCGTCACGCACTCCCAGACAAGCCTCCTTTCAGCGAGGCCAATGCGAAGCGAGCCCAAGCCGCGAGGGCAGCCCTTGCCGCCCGCCTGCACAGCCGCTGCTATCGCTCGATAGTTCTCCTGTAGCCGGTCCAAGTTGGCAATGTCACCCCGAGCTGATTGGAGCCGCAGACATTTTTGCTGACTGGAGTCATGCTATCTTTGCCAGTTTGCTGGAATAGACACAGACACTGATTGGGTCATGCTGAAAACATTCCTGTCCCATGAAGCAAGTCTGTTTGTATTTTAGGTTTGCCAGGACTAATGAATTAAAAATCTTGTGCTCACCACAGTTTGCTGCTTAATAATGCCTGTGGCAGAAGGATTTTTTCCTCCCCGAAGCGTGACAGCGTCGTAACCCCCCACCACGGGAAAGGCGAGGAAGGAGAAGCGGAATTGTGGCGAGAAGCAGAAAAGGGCGCTCTTTTGGGGCAGCAGAGCCCATGGGAAGTGCAGGTAGCAGCATGTTGCCCTGACAGCTGTCTCAGCTCCTCAGAGCGTGTCAGCCTGTTGCTATGCAGCAGGTGCAGCCTTTTCTTTTATTGAAGCCTTAGTGCATAGAGGCAGCGAGAAGCCAAGGCAGTGGCTGGCCCGGGATTACACAAGTGCAGACACTCCACTAAGTGAGGTAAGGCGACAGGTGTGAAAACCGGACTAAATTGATCGAGCTGTAGCAACGCTTCATCTCATCTCTGCTACAGATTTCTTTTCTTTTCTTTACTTTTTTTTCCTCTGTAGAAAAATCAGCCGGCTCCATAGGCAACTGCCAGGAACAAGGGGGCTGCTCATGCAATCCCACTGCATTCCACAGGTTGCCCACTCGCCCACCTCTCTGCCTGCAGAGACACTGCTCTCCGTGCCTGCAGAGAGCATGGGGGAGGCAGCCGGTTCCTGCATCCCCGTATTGGCACGCAGAGCATTCCCATCCCCTTTTTTGTCCTGGTTGCTTGTCCCCCAGGATGAAGAGCTCAGGGAATCTGCATAAAGAAAAAATGAGTGAAGGGATAAGTGTTGCATAAAAAGAAAAAATTGCAGATAGCAGGTTACTGGGGTACACAGAGGTGAGATTTTCTTTTTTGTGAATGATGAAAAGGCTCTTTTGGGTGAAGAAGGAATTCACCATTACTCACCAAAAGGGGTATTGATTTTTGCCCTCTCATGGCAGGTGGTTAAAGGAGGCAATTTAAAAATATCAAAGACCACATAGTATGTGACTGGTATAAGACAACAGATTTGCTTCTCGCAGTATTGTTGTGGCAAGTGTACATCCTCTTGTTGAATGTATCGTTTTAATTTCTTAGACTATGATATAAAATGTGAAGTATCTTCTTATGTGGAAGATCACTGGTGCTAGTAAACAGATGTCAGGGGAGTGTGTGCCACCAACATAGACTCATGTCTTAAACCTTGTTCATCATCTATTTTGGTTTTGTTCTGTTTAAATTGGGAAAAATGGAAGGGAAATGTGATAAATAATGTTGGGATAGCAGTTGGGATGTTCTTAAAAAGAGGGAAATATCTCAGATGTTTCTCTAAAAGTGAGGCTCTGTGAAAAAGAGATCAATAACTATACTGGAGATCCTTCATGTATTGAGACTCTCAGCTACTAATCAGGATAATTCAAAATAGTTTTAGAACATTTATCATTGTTTTCAAGTAATATTTTAAACAACTAATTTTCTGATCAGATTTAATGCTCACACAGATGAAGCCAGTGAAAAAGAAATGCTGAAATGAATGGGCCAAATACAAGTTTGGTACTCTTCCAATGACTGTGAGGCAATGATACCAGGGAAGAATTTGATTCACTTGTGCCTCACCAAGGAAGATTTTAATCCTGTAACATTCTTCTGTTCTACTGATTTTCCAAGATTGCCAATAATTAAATTAGAATGGATAGCTGGGTTTTCAGTGCAATACAATAGCCACTTCACCAAACACTTGCAAAATATCAGCTTAGAAATAGATTGGCTTTTGTTTTCACTAGCAAAGTACTATGTTATCTACTGATATGTTGTACAGCTTTTAGTAAATTCACTGTATTTTCATAAAGAACTTAAGTTTCTAATTGTTTGAGGAGTTATTACAGTAATTTAAGTGCTATCATAATTGTCCACATAGTTGGTATGGGTACAGTGCACTCTGGATACCATAGTTTTCAGTCTTAAAATTTTTTTTTATGGGCAGATCCTTTGCATGCATCAAGTCCCGTTGACTTCATGTTCTGCACACATGGAGCTAATTGGGAGATTAGTAACTGTGAATTTTAGCAGCCTTATGCTCACTATACAAGGAGAATAACTTTGTGTTTAGATGTTTAATAGACTTGTACCAAAGCTTTGTGTTCTAAATATAATATATAATATATATATAATAGAACTATGAGAGCAACTTGATTTAGAGATGCTTTATGTACTAGTACAGATAAGCAGTAACTAAACTTTGTGTTGCTCAGTGACTCTATGGTGCCCTGCTGGAAATGAATTAGTAGTTTTCTTAATGGACAGAGTTTTATCTCACTGAAACAGCTTTTTGGAGCTGGCAGTCTTGGAAGAAAGAGCAAGGACTAAGGGTCCCGATCCGGGAGTCAGACCCATGCAGGCAGACCCCCACGTCTGCGCAGAGTTCCACTGAAGGATCACCACCAAGGTTCGGAGGGCCAGTACCCTTCTGAGCATTACGCGTGTGTCTGTGCGGCACAGCTTGACTCGGGGAGCATGGATCGGAAGGTAGGAGGACGGGTTCCTCCTCGTTGACACCATCTGGAGTGGTGTGCACGTTTCCAATCACATGGCAGCCTTGGGGTCATGTTACTCTCTACTTCCCACCCCTTCTTCCTTCTTCACCTTCAGAACCAGGCAGCATTGCCACGAGTCAAGGCTTGCTGAAGGGGCAATGGCAGGGAGCAAGCAGGTGAGGAGAGGGGAAGCTTCCTTTGCCACTGCACTTTCTGATCTGTAAATAACAGAGGAAAGGCAGCCTCTGCACTGAATTGCACTTAAATCCTTTTTAACTGGAAAAAGATGGAATGGCACTCCTTGACTTTGATGCTCAACACTGCTTAGCTGGAATGAAAAAGTCAGCTATGAATGCATGAAAAAGCATTGTAATTCATTTGTTGGATGGTGTCACATGCTCTGTAATGGATGTATTGTTTATATTATTGCAGCTGGAACCAACAAGTAAAAACGTTGACTCGAGTGCCCACATGATCACCACCGCCAGGGTACCTGCTGATAAGCCCGTACGAATTGCCTTCAGCCTGAATGAGTCCCCAGGTACAGTGTAATTTACAGAGTAATCCATAAAGAAATAATTGCTTTCTACATTTGACATATTCTTGCTAATGTTTACAGTATCGAGTGAAGTCCAATGTTATAGGTGGATTTTTTTCTTTCTCAGTGATAGCATGTGATCAGTTTTCCTGCCTAGTAACTTTTAATGTTTTCATTAAAAAATTCACTGTACGTAAATGACTTGACTGACATTTCAGATGTTAACTTTCTTTCAACAGCCTGTGGAACATACTTAAGTCTGTAATTGACTATCAAATTTATTTGCATAGATATAGTATATCTGATATAGAATAGATATAGTATAGTATGTAATACTATACTATATAGTCTAGTATACAGTACATAGATATAGTATATCTGTTTTGGAGGTGTGATTTTTTTTTAAAAAAGGAAAGATAATAACTTCATAGTGAAGGCTAGAGCAAGAAAAGACTTTCTCTTCAGCAGCAAGGCTGAAAAGTGCCACATGTGCCCAACCTGGTGAAAGCTTTCAGGAAACGGATGCCCCACATGGCATGTTCCCCGACAAAACAGCAGAAATGCCATTGAGGTTTATCCTGTCAGTTAATGCTGACTGATCACTAACTTCCCCTACGCCACCTGTGCAGACATGGCTCCTTTGGATTAGAAAAATATGACCAGGTTGTACCTGAAATTTTATTAAGGTCTGGAGAGCTTTTGGCATACAGTAAAAATCTGAATAAAATGAAGTAAATCGGGAGCTGGGAAGCATCCCAAAAAAATACTACGTGTGCTTTTGCTAAAGGTGAGTGCCTGAAAGTGGAGAAGTCGAGATGTGTTTATAGAATGAAATACAAGGATCTCTGATAACGGTAATTGAAATTCCCTGTTGATGAATACTTTGTGAGATGGCATGCATTGTAGGGATGCTGTGTCAGGAAGCTTCCTGAGCTTTGTGCGAGTACAATTTCAGCCTGGATACATTTTTGTCATATTCAAAATATTTTGAAATGTACAGCAGATTTCTTAGTTAATTATTATGTAATATTCATTTGTGGTCACAAGTCTCCTTGTGTTCGAATCTCTTCCTGTGTACAAGGGGACTTAAAATACACATTTTCATATATTACTGCACATAACTTACATTTCATAAGGACAAGTGATACTGCGAAATTGGGAGAAGGAGTTTGATGAAATCTACGTGGCTGTCTATGAGTCTCTTTTTCTTAAGTAAAAATAATTAAATTTTTACTACAGAAACTGATCATGAACAATTCTCAACTCTCATTCTAATAACAGGATAAATGTATTAAATTTCCTTGTCTTAAAGAGCAATGTGAAAGAAAGAGGAGTGCTCTTACAAATTATGGAAAAAGAATGCTTATGTGAGAAACTGACAACTAGGCAAGGAAAGCTGAGACCATGGGAAAATCAAAGAGGGTAGAATCATTCGTGACAAGAGAGGGCAATAGGAAATGACAAGGTTGTGAATAGCTTGGAAGAAGAAGGACATGAAAGGCAGGAAGCTTTAACTTCCTTAACATTGCATCACATTTTATTTTTTACTTTTCTATCCCATTAATAATTCCAGTCTCTCTGTTAGAGTTTATAGTATCTCAGTTACAGCAAGGTAGTATTAGCTGTTACTTTTTGTTAAACTTTTCTATAATTTTCAGTCTTTTATCATGCATATACAAGGGTTCCTACTATGTTTCTCCTCCTTGGCAAGGATACTGTTCTCAGTTCAAACAGAAATTGCCTGTGTGAAGTGTGGTAGGAAAGCATTAAGTGAGGGTTGTTTTTTTTTTTTGGAACAGCCAAGGTGGACAAAAAAGTCCTTCACCATGGCTAAGTGGAGTGGGAATCTGTCTGATTTAAACTTTCCCTTAAATTTTATCTCATTTGAAAGACTCAGAGAGAGGTTTCACCAAGTACAGCCGTATTATCCTCCCAGGAGCTGCACAACTGCTCACTAGAAGGAACTTGCAACATAACTAGATATAAAAAGGGGAAATGGAATGTTTCTTCTGGGTGGTGATTATCTCACTGGCTAGGATTGTGAGCAAGCTGGCTGTGAGAAGCACTGAAAGGAGAGACTGCGCTCAACTCAAGAGAAGAAGCTTCCTTTCTGTTAACTGGACAAGAAGGGATTTGGCTAATGTTATATTATTTATCAGTCAACATGCTATGACAGAAATCCTGGCCAGCCTTATGTAGTATTTTCAATTTGAAAGTTGGCTAACCAATTCCTTAAAAGCCGCAGAATCATCTCTTCAGCTGCTGACAGGGATGCTATATAAAAAGACAATTTTATTGTGTCTCTTATTCCTATATATATAGATATCTGTGTTTGGCTCTTTTACTGAAGTTCACTGAGCTGGCATCAAACATAGGTTGTGCCTGCATGACATATTGCACCAGTTTGACTTAAGGTACTGTTTTAAGTTAAAGAGTTAGAGATATTTTGTTTCAGCACACCTCATTTGCTTGGAAGTTAATGGAAGTTAAATTGAATATGGTGTTGAAAAATGAGCATAAGCATTCCTAGAGAGAAAGTTTATTGTCATTTAGCATCATCAATTTAATAAAAACAATGAAATTCAGTATGTATTTATTTCTATCATTAAATCTCATTTATTGCACATATTAAGATAGGCTGTAAGAGGAGCTTTATTAAATTTGGCATAGTGGATTTGCTTTGTGTAATTGTTCTAAAGAAAAGCTTTATAAGTAAACATCCTTCCACCTTCCTTCCTGAAATAAAATCTGAATCTAGCTGAAAAGTTTTGCTAGTGACACGTGATGGTAAATGACTGCTTTTGAAATCATTAATAATTTCTTTTGTTTTAAATTAGTCTACCTTTAATAAGCAGTCTGCAGAAAAAGCACTGGTAACAAAGGCAGGAACTGACAGACAGTGGAACATCGTGTATTTGCAAGCATAACAAATGACTTATTTTACACCTCTTTGTTATCCTCATGACCACAAAGAATTTTTTTTTGTAGTTGATAATGCAAGAGTGTGCTGCTGCTCCAATAGCTCCTTCACGTCCTTCACATCCATCCTCACTTTGGTTCTAATAGCAACAGAGGATTTCCAGCTGACAGTGTATTGATTGGAAAGTGGTGAGGGCTAAAATTTACAAAGCTCATTTCCTAAAATTGCACTGAGTATACAATTGATTTCTGGAAATGATGAGAACCATTCTGGCTTAAGATACACTGTTAGCTCCAGAGGTAGAAATGCTTTCTCTTCGGCTGTCTGTCCGCAGCATGTCTCTTTTCAGCATGGGTCTTTCTTTGGGGTCTTTTGAGCACTTCTGTGATACAAATGAGAAATAATTACTTTAAGACTGAGTGAGAACATCACAGTACCTTCACTTTTTAGTTAGGTCTTAGACATGTCTTTGCAGGCCCGCATCTTTAAGTCATCATTAGAACTGGACCTCATTAGGACAGGAAGTACCCACTGTTGTCTTGTGTGGGAGTTTGAGAGGAACTTAGGGAAGATAATCCTCGAAGGGGCAGAGGCTGCGTCTTCTTCACAGGACCTTTTTGGCGTAGGTGAAGGCTTACTGAGCTAGAGATGTGTTGGAGATGGAGCTTATCTCCTCTGGTATGAGCTGTTGCTATCTTTGGGATGTCCACAACTCTTATTGAGCAAGCCCTCATAGCCTATTCCTGGGTCAGGCAGTGACCCTTCCCCACTATTTTATGAGTGAGGTAACTGAGAGGTTGTGTAAGGTCATTTCAGGCAGAGCTGTGAATAGAACCCAGGGTGTTTCATGCACCACTGCCAAGTCTCAGTCACTTAGCCACAGAGCCTTCCAGCATGAATTTGATAAGTCTGTGTGTGTCTGTCAGTAACCACAGCTCTAGCCAGCAGCTCTCGCAGCGCTCCCAGGGCCAGGACTGGACCCCCAATCCCCTGTTGTTCCCCAACTGGTTGCACGACTTGCAGCAGAGTTTGAGCACTGCCCCTGTGCAAGGGCTGATCTGCTTACAGGATAGCAGCCTACTTACATTACCAATTTGATTCTTTAATTTAGGAGGAAGAGATCTGAATACACTTGCCCACGCTTGGAGAGAAAAAAATAGTACCTGATCATATAATTAAAGACTGGATCATAACTCAGTTACTCAAGGAAGCAGAGTTGTGATTGGCATTTCCTAAATTTTGAGTGCTTTATTTAGCAATCTTAATGTGCTTTTAACGCATTCAAATTTGTATCTTCTATTTCTATCTACCTTTGCATGCAGGATCTTCTCTAACTGTGAAGATTCCAGGGAAACTGTAACTTGTGAGATTCTTCTACAAGTATATTTAGATATTTCCTTAAAGTATTTATTCATCACTACGGAGTAGCCATATAAGAACAGTTTAGGCCAATACTGTCCCAGGCAGACAGTAAAGTGTGAGCAATTTTACTTGTTCGTCACCATCACGGAGGTTTGGGCTACCAGGACCTGCAAAAGGCCAGGACTTGATTAAATCATCAACCAAAAATAAGGTCAGGATCTACAGGAAATCAGGCAGAGCTGTTTATTTAGAAATCATGCCACATACTTTATTGAACTTCGGAGGCTGGTGCTGAAGTCTCTGACTGTCTCACATCATGGGTTACTGAGAGTGGCTTTACAGGGATGGCCGAAACACATTCGTGTACATTTTTTCCTCCTTTTGGTTTTGATCAGAATCTTGACTTAGTTGCTGATGCAGCAAGTTGCTGGTTTTAGCATTTTCTTAACAAATTTGGTTTTGTTAGAACAACCATCTTCACTTATAAATCCAGATTATGAGTGATGGAGAGGGAAGGCAAAAATACTGTCTGTATCCGGTATAGAATCAGCCTACTTATTTTCAGGTTTTATGAGGCATAGAAAAGCCACTGACTGTTATAAAGAAGGTCTTTGATTATATCAGTGACACCTTATTCCAATCTCAGAACTTGTTAAGTATTGGTAATAAAATGAGAAAATACAGAGAATTTTCTGAGTTCAGTTGTCCAGAGAAGGAAATGTAGAATAGAAAAGAACAAGTACAGATAGATAAGCAGATAATTGGGAGGGTCTTTTGATCTTCAGAATTGACATTTCCTTGCCATTGCCATTTCAGGTATTTTCACTGTTTCTAATTTTCAGAGTCATAGATTTTTAAGGCTAAAAGCCACTGTGATATAGTCTGACCTCCTGCGTAACACCCAGCCTGTAAGGAGAATAGTGGTTCTTTTGGAAGAACATGCAGGAGTTTGCAGCTTTCCTCTTGACTTTCTGAAAATATCTTTGAAAGAGCCTTAAGAGGTGAGTGATTGCTGTCATCTCCCTCTCTGTGAAACCTAAGCATGTGCCTAATTTTTGCCAAATGATTTTTTTTTGTCATTGCTGTTTTTGTTACTTTGACAACGCTGAAATACAGACTGACCTGAAGAAGTAATTTATTTCACTGGAAGCTATGGGGAAATTTTTTGTTCATTCTGTGGGAAGCAAGCTTGCAGTTAAAGATTTCCATTAATTTTTGCAGACGAAATAGTTAAACTGAGAATTTCAGAAAAGCCTAAGAGAATTAGGAACTCAAAAAAATTTCAAGCCACCAAAGTCCCCAGCTTATCTGATATGCAGGACATCATACGATTTAAATAAGTCTTAAACTAGCATAACTAAAAAAAACCCTAGCAGCTGTTCAATAGATGCTAGGGCAGGCCCATTATAAAATGTACTATGGTATGCCATAATGGTTAGGATACCAATATGTTCTATTTTTAGTACCATTGACTCAGTCACTTGAGTTCAGAAAATAAGCAGGGAACATCTGCTTATTGAAAGGATTTCCTCTATAGTACTTTCTTTCTCCATTCCATCTTTTTTGAAGTATTTCCAGGCTTTTGACTTTTTTATTGGCTCTTTTTTGACGGTAATAGACTATATTTCTTAATATCCTGATACAGTTTTGACTTCTTTTTATTAATAATAGATGATTCAGGAGGAAGAAAGACTGATTTTCCTTCAAAATTTCTTTGGGTTACTTTTGTCTTGCTTCTGTTAAGTTAAATTCATCAAATATCCCTTCTTACTGCTCCTGTACCAAAGGTTGTATGGCTGGAATTGTCAAAACAAATATCAGCTTAACTGCTGTCCACGACTCAGGTCCAGTATCGCTGTCAGAATATTTAACAACTATTCAGCCAAATATTTGTAGAGCAGCTGTGCTCCCAGTCCAACTGAGTCCTATTCCGTCCTTCCTTTTAGCCCTGCCATATGATTCATCTTTCTTCTTTTAGAATATTAGACTATTTTTAAATATTTTACAAGAAAGCAACAGCAACTTAAAGATAAACACTTTCATATCATGGTGAAACAACTCTGTATAATCACAGCAATTTATTTATTTTCCAGAAGGGAAATGTTTGGGACA
>JAUBNY010001037.1:2056747-2071445 GCA_032275445.1 Crypturellus soui
TTTGAATTTGAAGGTATGGAGATGTGTGATCACAGATGTCTTAATTCACTTGGTATCTCTATTTTTTAATATTAAATGCAGTAATTATTCTTTATAATGTGAATAAATAGTAAGTTTTGCACTGTTTTTCCATTTACATTTTTTATCAAATGCAACAAGAAGTGCTATTGAGTGATTGTCCTCCCAGTTTTCTTAACTTCATCTCAACAGATTAACTCATTTGTGAAAGTCAGATCCCACCTGAGAATGTCTGCACCCGTGAAGTCTACTAGCAGAAAACTGTACTCGGAATATTGATGATAATAATGATCAGGATCAAAGCAGAAAATGGATTGATCAATTTTTTTTGGATTTGATGGTTAGGAGAAAGAAGTCATTTTAAGTTAGTATGATGTGGATGTTCTTAGCGGTGCGGGAGCCTTTTAGTTAAAAAAGAACCTGCTTCAAACAAAATATCTTTTTTTCAAAATTCTAAAGTTCAAATATAAAAATAAGGAAAAAATCAAAAGATTTTATAAGAAAACTGGTTGGATTTCTTTGCTAAAATAAATGATCATAGCTCTCGCTGTTCTTTTCGCTCAAACATTGCCCATTTATGCCAACAAAATGTGAAGCGAAGGACAAAATCAGTCTGGAATGGGAGACATGATAGAAAAGAAAGAAAAGGGTGTGGAAGTGAGAACACACCACATTTAGGTCACAGAATGTAATTTAATTTATGTTCCAGAAACACACATGTATTTCCATAACAGATGTTTTGGGGTATCTAAGTTTGGGTGAAAGGGATGGGATGGCTGGTTATTTTGAGCACTAGTTATATTGCTATTACTAGATAATGACCCTGGATTATGTAGTTAAATATTAGAGTTGCCATGGTTGCTAGCTATATCTTATATTCTTAGCTCAGGCTGGTTATCTCTTTCCCTTTCCCAGACAATTCTAATATAACTCTTCAGAAAATATAATTTGACCACCGCATGATTTAGGATCACTCATTTTCTTTGTCATAGATACGATTTATTTTCCTTCATTTGCACATATTACCACAGATGTGCTTGGAGATGTCTCTTTAATTTATGGGGCCATTCCTCATGCTTCAGAATGTTTTGATGATCCTAGATTTCCAAGGTCTCAAGTCCAAGTGGTTTCTCCAGGCACATTGCGTCTGGACCATCTCTCCCAGTGCTGTTGAGGCAAGTAGTCTTCTGACTTTCAGGTACCATAGAAAAAGGAGAAAAGAAAAAAAGGTATAAACCATAAAGACAACATTTTTATTAGTATTTCTAGACTTGATTTCTCATCAATTTACACATATCCAAAATACCTCTTACCTGCCCAAATCAGTGGAAATTAAAACTCTTCCAGTCAAAGAAAAAGCTGCCTGCCATACTTTCCTTTTATGTGCTGGCATCTGAGAAATGGTTTTAATTACATTAATTACATTTTAATTACATTAAAACTGTCATTTACATTAAAGCAGGATATCCCATTGTTTTATAAATGAGTTTACTAGACTTTGAACATGCAAAGGCAGTCCGCAGCCAGGTCACTGGGGTCTCCTGATTCCTTCTACTGTGAAAGCTATGCCAAATACAGAATGAGGAATTTACCTTATGGCACTGTTTTACTGGAAGGTACAACCTCATGTCACCTGGGAAGAACTGTATAGTAGCACAGATGCAGGATCCTGAATACATTGTCCACAACTGGAGAAGGACGAGACAGTCTCTTCACCCTGGGGAAGCTGCTTTCCTGGAGTCCACTCCATCTCCAAATACACTTATCTCCAAAAACTCATATCTATCATCTGCTCCATTTTTTTTTAGAGATGAGCTAGCATGTTCCTGCTAGCATATTGTCTTGGTTCTTATTCGTTGAGTGTATTGCTGTAAGGTTGCTCTGTGTCCACACAGGTAGTCATTAAGGACAAGAGAAATAATTTCTAACTAAGACAATGCTAGTTTTCTTTTTCTTTTCTTTTTCTTTTTTTTTTTTCTAACTAAGACAATGCTAGTTTTCTTTTTCTTTTCTTTTTCTTTTTTTTTTTTTTCTTCCTGCTGTGGTGTGACTTGTGACTTTTTGGTTTATGATGCAAATTGCTCTGGCCTTCTCTTCCCACCCCAACACCTCTCTGAAAAAGGGCACTGAGAGTATATATTACAGGTTGTCTCAAAGCTTCCAGCACATTGGCACTAAGTAGAAAAGACTTTGTGGACGCTGTTAATGTTTAAACGCAGCGTAGCCATTAACAGAAAACACAGATTACACAACACCAGGCCCATTTATTAAGCATCCATAACAAAGGGTAGATGGTGCAAGAGCTTAGTAGGATGTTCTTTAACCTCTGAGGGCTAGTTCAAATCCTGGATGAGATCAGGAGCAAATGTTAGTTAGTGTCCTCATCCTTTTGTGAGCTTCCTAAACCACACCATTCATAACATTAGCAGTTCCCTGGTACGCTAATTTTAGATCTCCGTGGCAGGCTGGCAGTATTTGCTTGAAACATCACCCTCCCCTGTAAACAGGTGTTGATACTGATGGGAAGGGAATAAGTAGGTTCTGCTGACTCAGAAGTGGACAATTTTACTACCTCAGTTTAAGGAAGCTGCTTTCTGGAAGAGAGGTCCTACAGAAACAAGCATACTTTGATCTTAGTCCATTCGTAGCTTGTTTAATAGGAAAGCTAAATCTCAGGAAAAAAAAAAAGTGATCTGTGCTCCATGAGTTTCACTGGAAAGCAGCATGGGAGCCAGACTTGGAAACAGCCTCCTCTTATCAAGGCCAGATTTATACTCATTAGCAGAGCTGTTTGGTTTTGCACACTGTCTGCTAGTGCCAGTCCTGGCTCATTTCCAGTAAAAGTACTTGCTACTTTCTTTTACATGTACTGAAAGCGGAAAGGGTTTAACCTGCTTTGAAGATGCTGATTACTTATTAGTGTTTTCATTGTACCTCCCTTAAGAACTTGATAAGCACAAGAAAACTAAGGAGGAATTAATCTGACTTTTTTTTGATACACTTCTGAGTGAACAGTCTGTAGTTTGGAAGAGTTTCATCCTTCAGACCAGCATTGCAGAAGCAGAAAAACTGCAAAGGAATACTAGTGTAGCTCACATTTGGTCTCAAGAAACAGAAATCTTTCAGAGGAAGCTTAAAGTGACTGAAGTGATTAAACTAATAGATAAAATGAGATATTCCTTAGATGCATTTCTTACTCCCTAAAATATACTTGAAATTGCACTTTTGTGGTCTAAAACCCATTATTAGGAACTGGAATATTGAACTTTCTAAGCCAGATCAATTTATCATGACAATCTGAAAACTGAGTGGTCTGGCGTGGCCTAAGCAAAAAGAAATAAACCTGTTAATGGCTTCCTCCTTTTACAGGTTTTATGACTGAGTTATACCAAATGTTAATACAATTCAGCTAAACAAAAATATAGCCCTAATATTTCCTCTCACAAAGTTGTTCAGGTATACCTGGTGAGAATATTGTAGTGCTAATGAAAGGAAAGAGAAGAGGTTTTTGCTACCGCCAACCAAACCAGTACAGGACAAAGCTGCTGTATCTAGCTACGGGAGGGTATCTGGATGCTTCAAAGCTTGGATGGTTTAAAATTCCAGTAACGGCTGCTCCTCTTTCTAGTAGCATTTGCAGGGGAAGCAAGTTGATAGAAAAGAGTGTAGCAGGGTCTCTCTTTGCGCTGCAGTCACTGTGACCGCAGCCAGAGCACTAAGCCCCAAGCAAACTGCTCTGCCACTGAGAGCTGAAATGAACAACACGAGATTAGGCTGGTCCTGAGGGAAGGCCACACTGAAGAACGTGTATTTCCTTATGCAAATATTGAAGACTTAGCATTTCATGACTACTCTGTGACCTGCAGAGATAGAACTACTAGTTTGTAAGAATTTGCTGTCAGAAAGCTCTGGTCCAGCTTGATGGGAGGGCTGGAGCCCTGCAAAGCCTGTGCAACTGTGAGGACTGTGCATCTTCCCCTGGCGACTGGGAAAAAAAGTCACAGGGCTCTGAACAGTTAAAGATTAACTAATCTTGGAGATAGGATGATCAAAAGAGCTAAGAACCTTTTAAAAGAGGTTTCCTGTGGCAGGGATGAAGAAGTGTTTTGAGTTGGAGAGCGAAAAAAAGCACAGGCCAGGCTAATCTGCTGGGTTAACTAAGTGGAGAGCGATTAGATATGCCAGGGGTTACTCATACTCTGTTGTTACAGACCTCTTTATCTTAACGTCTGCTGAGGTCATTGCAAGTGATCCTGCCCAGGAGACGGCTGCTCCGGCTCCGCTCTGGGAATGCAGGGAACTGCGAGCCTGCGTCCCCGACCAAGCCGCAGCTCAAAGTGTCTGCTCTTAGAGAGACCAGGAGGGGTCAGGTTTGCAGTTCGATAGTCCTTAGCAGTAGAAATAAGATCCGTTTGTGGTTGAAGTGATACAAAAATAATGTATGTAGCTCAGATTCATGTGCTTACTATTTACTGGGAACATTGTTCTTTATGGTAGAGAAAAGGAAACTACACATATTTCACAGATTCTACAAAAGCACAAAACATTAACAGCAAAACCTTTGGTTTCAAATATGTTTGTTTTGTATTATTTTTATGACCCATATAGGCATTTTATTCTTCTTATGAGCCATACAGGCAAAATATTAGCATACAGTCTCTAGGGACTTGATTCTCTGCATGTTCAGCTCTAATTGAAATTAAAGTATTTGAAGGCACTCAGCATTTTGCAGGTTCAGTCGATGAAGAACAAACAGAGATTTTGACAGCTTAATATTTCTAGGGAAAAGGAAGAACCTACTCAATTAGTTTTCTATTGCACAACAGGACAGGTAATGCCATATTAGCAACCTACAGTCCAGCTTTAACATAACAGCTACTCAATTTCTACAATTTTTGCGTACTTCAATTTTTAACCTCCGTTTTTTTTTTTTTTTTTTTCATAATCATCAGAAAGGAGCTGATTGCCAGGCTGGAACAAGTGGAAAAAGAAAGCATGGATGCTGCTCAGCTGGCCAAGGAGTATGCAGAACTGACAGAGGAGAATCGAACACTGAAGCTGGCCCAGACGCAGTGTGTAGAACAACTGGAAAAGCTCAGAATACAGTATCAAAAGAGACAGGGATCCTCATAACTCGCAGCTAGCTTATTTGAGGCAGTATAATACAGGATTGTTCCTGTGCTGGAAAGAGATTTTAAAATAAAGGTCTGTTTAATATGTTATAATACTTTACTACAGATACAGAGTATGTAGAAGTCTATATTTGATTTAATGCTTACCAGCCAGTAGCTTAATATAATGGATATTTCATCCATTATATAATGGATATTTTATTTCAAGTAACATAATTGAAGTTAATCTATTCCCATTATATGTTCTAGTAGATCGTGTTTCTTTTCTAAACATATTTCTTCCAATTTAAGAAGATATGGACACACTAGAAAATGATATAAATAGTCTCTGTGTTGGGAATCTGGACCATACTGAGGCATACAGCAGGGACAATGTTAATATATGGAATACATGTATGTTAATTTTAGTTTGGTGAAGATGTTTTTAATTATTTTCCTCATACCTAAAGTGTTTGGAAGTTATCTTAAAATGGATCTCCTTATGGGTGGAAAACATGCTTTATGAGCCCATAGCTACTTTACAGTGTTGTATAAAATTCAAGAAATTGCTTATTAAAAAATTAAAGCAACACAATTGCTTTTTATCAACTGAGTGCTTGTCAGTAGTAGTTTGAAAGTTATGAAATTGAAAGGAAACAGATGAGATCATTTTCCTTCCTCAAGCATAAAGATATCAGCTGCCTTTTTTTTTTTCTTGGTACTTCTTGGCATGACAGAAATGAAAAAAAAATATGTGAGCCCTACTGTCAAAGTTTCAACTGAGAATATGTCAGTGAAAGTACCATAAGAGTATTTTGTTCTTACTTTCTGGGCTGTTTTGAAACATGAAATGGCTGTGAATAGGAACAGGAGTTCTGTGACATACAAATAACACGGAATTAAAGTATTTGTTTTACGTGCTCTATTTATCCCTTTATTTTCCTAGATCAATTGAAAATTCTTTGTTATGCTTCCATTTCTATTCATACAATATTTTTTTTCATTAAAAGCAGATATAGAAAAGCCATTTTATGTTCCGAATATTCTTAAAACACCCTGTATTTTCAACTCTGCTTGACAGATGCAGCATGTTCCACTTTTGTGAGGTGGTAATTCAATACAAGCTTGATGTATCACTAATACTAAAATGTGTCTTAATAACTGAAAGCTATGACATTAAGATTTCCACAGGAACTTTAGCTTTGATTGTTATCACTGATCTGTTATAAAAACGGGATTTTAGGTTAATCAGAACAATTCCCGGTTAAGTCCTTTGGCACCAAAATATTCCCCAGTCATTCAGTACCCCCGCACAGGAGGAGGTGCAGGGAGGTGGCCGAGGAGTCTAGCCTTGTCTCCTGCGAGAGCCTTGATCTGAGTTTCGTGGCTAATGGCAAACAGACTCTGCACAGTCTTCTTGGTTTCACTTTGACCAGAGGAAACAGCAGAGTTTGGGATTCCTCATTTCTTTATTTACTTGTTTCAAAAACGGGAGGATTGTTTTTAAAATTCATTTATTTAATCACAGAATTTCTATCTAGCTTTGAAAACACCAGCTGGTCTATATGGTACTGACTTTAGATTTTTACTTCCACAGATGTCAAAAACTTAAACTACCTTGGACTCCACAGAAAAGTATTAGCACAAATTTACTTGAGGACCCCAGTTCTTCCTAAAAGAATTTTAAACTCAGGGAAAACTGCACAAAATGGTAAGATAGTGGAAGACACACAAGTCTTTCATTATCTGACCAGCTTTGTGTGGAAGTGGGCTCTAAGTGTTCTAAGTCCTAGGTGTTAATCACTGTGGAAGTCTTTGGGAAACATTTTGACAGGTGCAGAGACACAAAATTCTTGGTGTGGTCCAGTTACCACCCAGGACCTATAGTGAAAGTTTTTAAACATCTGAAACTAACTGAATTCATAGATCTGTATTTAAACTGGTCTTTAACCAAATCTTTACCAATTTGCAATCATTTTTCCCTCCTATTTTTAGTTCTGAAATTTTTAGTTCATGCCAGCATAGATGCTCATATGTCTGAGAATAGTGACTTGGAGAGATTGCATGACAGTCCAAATGAGGAAAGCTAAGCTAGACGTACCTGTGAAGAAAGTTTGAAGTATGTCATAAAACAAAATAGGAAAAATTAAGGGGGAGATGTTACTCAATGAGAAGAAGTGTAGAAGAATTAAATTTTCCAAAAATTTTCATGGACCAGTGAAATTAAATTGCAGAAAAGTCAAGATCAGCCCAAAAGTCACTCAAAGTTTGCAAAGAGAAAAAATGGCTGGAAGAACCTTCCAAGAGCTAAAGGCTGTATCCATCATTCATCTTTTGATCTTTTCATGTTAGTTAAAGTGCAATGATGATAAATGTTTTCATACTCAATGACCTCTGATTTTTGACATGCTGGATTCTTCTCTAGGAATTAGTGTGAAATGCATAGCTCTGCTGATTTAGTAATTTAAATTATGCTTTTTTAAGAGAAGCTGAAGAATTGTTGCTGAAGAATTTTTGCAGTGTTTTCCACATAGCTGTCATGCTTTGCATCCTTCTGTTATTCAAGGTGAGACCTTAAAATTATTCTGTTTGCTAGGTCTGTTTGAAGTACAGCCCTTTAAAAAAGTGTTTTATGACACTGTTTCAAAGATGTTTTTATACTGTATTTCACTGAAGAACTTAAGAGTTTCAGCTCTTGAGTTTAAGGCTCAGGGGAACATCCAGTTTTGTAACTTCTGACCACAGCTTGTAATGACTGCAGTTATAATGAGCAAACCACCAGAGCAGTCTGAAGCATTTGGTCACGTTTCACTACTAGTCAAAAGTCGAGAGAAAGGCTCTGGTGACAAAAGTGGTTTCTAAAAGCATAAATGTGTATAGGTGCAATCTGTTAGACACAGTGCATTTCTTTGTATTATTTGGGTTATCCAGGATAACAAAAATAAATGTGTCATTACACTGACAAATGCATTTTCCTCAGATTGCTTAACAGCCAGTGAAGTACATGGGTTTAAAACAACAAGACCTGTGCTTTCCATTTCCCATTAGTACTTACTGACTTCCTTCCATCGTAACAAGTGCTGAACAAGCTTATTTTTAAGTATTCCAGTTAGCAAGGATATGACTCATGCAGTCTTGAAAATGGCAAACTCTTGGGTGATTTAACATTTGAAAAAAACTCTTGAAAATAAGCATCTGCAGGTGTTTTTTGTTTGTTTTGTTAATGTTTGCCTTTTCAGGATTCTCTCTATTCTGGCTGGTTTTGTGAATTAATGGCCTTTGGAAATGTCCTTCCCTCCTTCCCCTTCTGATTGTTTTATTGTCTATAGGTTTTTGTGAGTGCTGTGAGTTGTTCCTGATGGTTAGAAATGCACAGAGATAAGACACATGAGTGTTTTCTAGCAAGATGATATGGAGCTCTGGCACGTGCCCATTTGCTGCTAGAACATCATCTCCCTTCGAGAAAGGAGCGGGTCTGACCTGGACTTTAGTTACAGAGTCTTTACCGCCTTACCGTAGTTCACACTAAGGTGGGGAGGGAATACAATGAAATTGTATGGGTAGCCCTTGATCTTACTCTTTTCCCATCTGAGCCCTTGACTTTGTAGTCTTAAATTGCAAGTATTGAGATGATGTTTAGATGCATGCCAAAATTGCAAAACCGATATTTTAAATTTAAAGAGGAGTATTGTTTTATAATAATGAAAAAAAAAATCAACCTTGTCTGGAACAACAATAATGACCTGTGGATTCTTTACTGTTCCTAAAGGACACTAAAGTAGCGTCATGGTTATTATCATGGCATTAGGCATATTTGCTACCCATTTGATGACAACCATTCACAAAGTCCTGTTCACTTTGACCAAGAGTTTCCAGGCTGCACAGCTGAGTGGTTTAGCACAAGATTTAGCGTGAGTCACTCAACACTCCTATACGGCAAACATCACTTCCCCTGCAAAGCTCTGTTCCTTTAATTGCCCCTGGACCACAAGCCGTGTATCTCTTCCCCCGGCTCCTGAGCAAGCAGCATCCGTGTGGAACTCGGATCCAGTCGAGCGGTTACGTCATGACGTGGCCTGATGATGGCTGTGAGCTCGTTAGGGTTGCCAAAAGTCGGGATTGCACAAGGCTCCGGCGCTTGGGATGGGTCTGCGGCCGCAAGGCATTTTGGCAGCGTGCTGGAGTTTGGTTGGGAGATACCTTTGTTAATCTGGACAACTTAGAGAAACATGAACAAGTGGCTGCTGGATTTAGGGGCTTGTCTGAATTTGGATTAAGTTTTCATGCCGAAACTAGAGAAACGAAATGAGGATGTGAGTGCTGATGTAACAAATGTATGGCCATATGTGAGACTGCCTCTTGGATCCTGAGAATGAGCACAGTGATAGGGGAACTGTGAGTGATGGCAAGGAAGTAGTCACAGCTAAGAAGAGGAACCGGTGAGTGGGCAGCATGCCTTAGCTGCTTGCTCTCTTGCTTTTTATGGCTTGCATCCATGGGATGCCTAGATGTTGTCTTAAACTCAAAATTTAAAAACCCTCCTCTGAATATTTTCCAGGGCTGTTTCAAGCCTAGTTTACACAAACATTTTATAAAAGAACACACATGTTTTGGTCTAACATGCCTAGGATAGACAAAGCTGCACAGTGGTAAAGATGCCCATAGCTTTGTAGATCAGTCTCATAAGAAAGGATGAATAACCAGTGCTTAACTCTTTTCTGATGATACAGATGCATCTGTGCATCCTCACTACTAATCTGTTACTGTTTTCATTGTACAAATACAATTTGATGCTTATATTAACGAGGACATATTAGCATCAATAATAGCCCACATGAGGAGCTATTGGTGTGATGTTTGGGATCAGAAACCTTCCCCTTCAGTGTTGTGGCTTTCCTAAAAGCGTATGGCACATCTCAGTGCACAACCCACACTGTCTTATCCCTACACGCTTCCTCAGGAACTGCTTCAGTGCATTGTTCTCTCTACTTCGCTCATGTGACTCTTTCCTGTCATGTTTTTCTGCTCTGTTTGGACAGTTGAGATACCTCAATACTCAGAAATTTTTAAAAGAGTAGGCAGAAGCACACAGATCATTTGAAAACATCACTTGCCAAAAGACGTAACTGTTTGTGGTCAGATACTTACGTATTCATATTCTATAAGTACTTCAATAAATAAGTTAACTGATTAGATCTCAGTGTAGAAAATACAGGTGATAATGCTCATGGAAGATAAAGACACATTTAAACATGTACACTTACAAATATGGCCTTAAATATTAAGTTTGCACAGGGATCTCAGTCCCTGATTGTGCATCTAATGAGAAAAAGCCCACATCTCACACATGAGACCTGCTAATGAAATTATCTGCAGGTGAAGAAGAATGTAAACAACTATTTGTGAAATAATATTTTTTCAAAAAAGGAATATTCTTTCTAGGGAAAATTCTGCATAACATTGTCCAGGCAAAATAACAAGATACAGTCACTTATCCACTAATTGCTAAAAATGTTTGTAAAACTATTTATAACCCTTTAAAAAGCTCTTCTGAAGTTCAAGTACTTTTACATTTGACTCTGTGAGCTCCCTCTGGTGGGTAATGTGGCATCTACCACTTACTAGATGATACACTGATTTCTCACCGTGTGATTACATCTACCTGAAAATACCAAAAGGGGAGATCCAGTGTTCTTAACATACCAGAAATACTTGCACAAAGGTGTTATTTTCAACAGTGTTAGGCAAGAGGTAACATGAACACACAGATTAAACAAGATCTGACATCCTAGGGAAGCTAAAAAGAGTTTATACTAGTTACAAATTATCCAGAAATATCATTCCAGAATAGTCCTCTCCTCTGTGAGTAGTTTCTGTTGACTTCGGTTGGGTTTACATTAGTTTGTGTTGATGCCTGCTCAGGAATCTGGCCTCTATGACTTTATTTTTCACTTAGCTGAGTGCAGGACTTTTATGTTAAAACATTTATTAATATTGTAAGAACAATCAAACCCACTGTACAAAATGGCTGGTATCAATCTATGTTTCTTTTTTTTCCAAATTTTAATATGTCTTAAGTCCAGTAGGCCCTGTTTTTCACAAGTAGTATTTTTACAAAAACAAAAAACAAGGGCTGTCTTTCAATTTTTCTCTCCCTACTTAGGTTAAGTAACCTGAGCACCTCAAGGGTTAGCCTTGGGAAGGGTGCCCTGACACGCTGGCAGCAGCCCAGCCACAGTTCAGGTTTCAATGACCCAACGTGCGTTGTGCTGGTGTCTTAGGACTGCTCTTACGCACAGTGAATTGGGGGAAATCTTGCCCACCCCACCACTCCATCTGAGCAATGGCAGTTTGGAAAATTAGGATTCCTAGAACATTTGGGAGGAAGAAGAGCAGGAAAAGTTTGTTTTGTTACTTTAACTGATTCAGAACTTCCCTTTAATTAACAAAAAGAAGTTTATTTTCTTTTTGTCTGTGTGAAACCTGGTAAGAGACAAAATTCTCATTACACAATATTTAAATGTGAGGCATAAAAAGAAAGTAGTATTTTATCAAAGGCCTGACATTTTTACTATGACAGCACATTTTTACTATGACAGCTGTGTATCTCCTGAGTATGGCTCTGCATACAGTGTTTTCAGATGTTTATGGTACTCTCCTGTGATTTATGTTCAAGAGACTGTCAGAGTTTGACAGGCAGAGTGCTCTATAATAAAGCTAGCAGTATCTCATTATCCAAAAGAGAATAATCACTGACCTTTCAAACACATACACAAAAGTGGCTTTTAAAAGTGCTTAAGCTTAATTCCGAAATGAGAGTATCCAAGTGAGCAAGGCTGTCTGGAAGGCAATCAGCAAAGTCAGGGACAAACCACATGGAAAACAGGATTTAGGCCCTGATTCAACATAGCACTTACCATGGGGCACTGTGGTCACATCAAACGAAGCACTTCTAGTTTTAAGCTGTGAGTCCTTCCCACTGATTTGCCACCACGACGACGCAGAGTAGTGAAGTTTTATTCAGGCACTGAAGTGATTTTTTGGATCAAGGCCAAAGTGACCTGCACTTTAACTTGCAGCTTGATAGTTAGTTAAAGTTTCTCTGAATTTAATTGTGTGCTTGGAACGTTTACACCCTGTGCTGCATCTGGGCCTTCCAGCTGAGCTGCCTGCAAATGAACTAAGCAGACCCTTTCTCACTCTAATAACAGGAAGGATCTTCTTCTGCACGGTGCTTCACACTGAGGTGCGTACAAAACTCAGGCATCTTGTTCCAGTCATTTGAGCTGGGTCTAGTTCCAGTTTTAGCTGTTGGAGAAGCAGACACTGGAGTAAGGAGTCAAAGTAATGAAGAAAACATTCCTGCTTGTCATTCCTGTTAACCACACTTGCTCCCACTCACATAGCTACAGCTCTACCAGCTCTTATGAAGTGTCTCTGTAGAGTCGCTGTGTGGAACTGAGTTAAAAAAAATCCAAGCAAACAGAGAAAAAAAAAAAGTCAAATATTTACATTATGATATAAAATGCATTTACAAATTGCTCTTAACTACAAGATTAACAGCATAATACTGCTAAAATATTTTAGGAATGCTCTTCTTGATTCTCCTTTTTATTGGAAAAAAATAGTAGAGATGCTGGTCTATGAGGGAAATGCCATGGGTTTCTCTGTCCCATATCTCCCATTCTTCCTTTCCCCTCCCTTTCCATACCCCTTCCAGTTCTTCCAATAAGAGATTGTCGCACTATCTGTCATTAAGGGAGACAGTAAAATAATCCAGAGGGGCAACAACCACTGGGCTTTAGTTAGCTGATTTCAATCACCAGCACAAGATCCTTGTGATAAGAACATCTACCATCACCTGGCATGATTGTTATAAGGGATCAACTTATCAAGTAGCAACTAGCGTAACTAAACAGAGTATGCTGCTTTTCCCAGAAAAAAAAGAAACAGAAATAAAAATATTAATAAAATAAAATAAAATAAAATAGTTCCCCTTATGGCATCTCTGCCACATCTCAGAGTGCAATTCAGCAGTGCCATCCATAACTCTTTACTCGGCCATCAGAGGCGCCAGCTGTTTCAAAGATGAGTCAGAGCAAAAAGTATTTGTCAGAACAGAGGGCGCAGCAGCCTTTTCTCTGAGAAACTCCATCTCCTCTCTGCTTCTGAGGTTGGGATTGGGCAGAGGGTGATTGGGTTAAAAATATGATCTTTGCTCTTGATGTGAATGCTTGCTCAGTTTTGGAGATGTAATAAATATATACAATTTTCAGTTTCCACATTAAAGTAGAGACTTGAGATTTAACAGCTAAAGTATTTGTTAGCTGAATATGCTCTGTAATTCAAGAACTCTGCAAATGAGCATATTTCATACAGGGACACATGAGCAACGACAATTTTGCTTGTGATTTCATCTCCCAACTTCTCACATACCACCAATATCCTTCCTTTGGTCATTGTAAATGGTGAAGGAGGAAGATGTCATATTCAAATGAGAAATTGCAAAACACCTGGACCCAGGAAGGAAAAGCTGGGATGGGTTTGGAAGCCAGGGAAAAGGATGTTAGTGATGGAACAAGGAGTTGGGAGACTGCCTTCAGGGACTCATGGGGGATATGGAAGCTCTGGAAGATGATGGCAGAAGAGAAGAGGAACAAGAAGAATGGACAAGAAATGAGGGGAGAAAGAGACTCTAAAAATTAACACTGGTAACAGATGTGAGAGAAATGCTGTGAGGAGAGAACGGATAGGTCTGATAAAAAGTTGAGCTGTCAGAGGGGTCGTTGACTGGAAAATCAAAGAGTCTGGAAAAAGCAAGCAGAGAGAGAAAAGTGAAAGGGGGACATAGGCATAGTGACAAGGTACATGAAGTAAAGAGACAAATTTGGGATGTGATGTCAAGGCTAGAACAGGACAATCAAGAAGGCAGGATGGACATGAAAAAATGTATATATATTTGATAAGGTGCTTAAGCTATTATAATGCATTTGCACAAAAGGTAGTTGAGTGTGTAGTTTCCTGCTGCTTATCTCTAGAATATAGTTTTTTTAATACAATTAGAAATTGTAAGGAAATATGACATCCTGGCAATGTCAACTCCTTCCCTTAAACAGAGATGAGACAAGACAACTAAGTATGTATAGCTTTCATCTCTGCATAGGCAAATTTGGAGTTATCCAAATTAAGTCTGCTACAACACTTATTATTTTTTAAAAGCAGTAATGCTGTTATAGACTGCCTTTAATTCTCCCTAGAACCCATTGCTACTTTTCTGATTTGCTTTATCATCACTAATCACTACTAATCAAACCCAAAGTTTTCCTTTGCCTTTATTCTTTCTTTCCTTCCTTTTATCTCTTCTTCATCTTCCCTGCTCTGTTCTCTCCTCCCCTCTCCCTTTTACTTTTTCCTTCCCTTTACTTTTCCTTTCTTCCTTACTTCTTCCTCTTCTTTCCTCCTCCCTGCCTTTTCTTTTTTGTTCCCCCTTCATTCTTTTCTTTTTCCTTTCCTTTCCTTTCCTTTCCTTTCCTTTCCTTTCCTTTCCTTTCCTTTCCTTTCCTTTCCTT
>JAUBNY010001037.1:2071610-2082808 GCA_032275445.1 Crypturellus soui
TCTCCTCTCTCCTCTCCTCTCCTCTCCCTTTTTTTCCTTTCTTTTCTTTCTTTCTTTTCTTTCCTTTCTCTCTCTCTTTGTTTCCTTTTTTTTAAAAGGAATGTTCTCTTTTCAGGAGTATTAAAACATATGCTTAGAAAAGATAAGCACTGTAAGTAGAGTGGCTTTCTAAATACACTAGATAGGCAGTGAGCTCAGACCTACCATGATATGTACAGCTGAACAAACAAAATGACTATTTCAGTGTGAACTTAAGCATTTGGAGCTTTTTGTCTGATGACGCACTTTCCTATTTCAAGAGTAGGAATTATTTAATATCTGTCTGAAGTAAGCAGAGGCTTTGTGGAATACATCATTTTCAATTAGTCTTAGCCTTACTCGAGCATTAGTGAACATTTTTGTTTAAAAATAAATAATTAAAAACTCCCAGCCTCATTTAATTAGGTGTAAGCATTTTGGTTACAAGAGTCAATGCCAACTAAAGGACAAGAAGAGACCTAGTCTACACTGAGATTAGATATCTTAGCAGATAATTTAAGCCAGTTTTTCAAAACTAACTATCAATGCAGTGAGGAATGCAGTAAGTCCCAGAGCTTGACTATCAGGAACTGGGCATTAGGACTTTCTGAATATCAGATTTCTTTGAACATATCAAAATGGACACAAATGGACACATCGCAGCAAGACAGACTTCACCTTTGAAAACGCAGACTGTATTAAGACCTCCTCGGACATTTGTTGAGAACTTGGACAATACCAAAACGCCCCAGTTTGAAACAACATGTGCAATTCAGACTGCATGTTATCCAGGACTGATGCTGTTCTGGGAACACAGTCAATAGCAGGGAGGGAGTAGGCGTTTATTTAGACTGTCTTGTAAGTGCTTCCTATAGAGATCTCTGTCTTGTCCATTGACCATGGAGTCCAGTCGCCCACTCTCTGACTCCAAAAGCCACCTTACTATATCTTCTGTAAAAGAGCCTTTCATCACTTTAAACTTGGGCCTCAGTGCATAAATATTGCTCATCTGGGGATACTGTTAAAACTGAGACTGCTGGTACTTTGAGTCATCCACTTTTATGTGGATATAGAAAGTACCTAAAACTCAAATTCTGAGGAGCAGCAGCACCTAACTGTTTTATCTTCACTTGAAAACCACTGGGAAATCAGGCAGGTAAACAAATTATTCTGTCAGCCACTCAAGGGCTGGGTACAACTCCACACACTTGAAAGGGAGCTTGAAATCCTTACTCAGCTAGCTGTCTACTCAGCTTGAGGCACTGGTCTCCTGTGCTCCGCTGTCTGACCCGGAGCCACGTGTGCGCATGCCACACACATTGCAGCAGTTATGGAGCAACTTCCCTGCCTTAGGGAACCACTTCCAAGTTTTGCTGGGGAAGGTGGAGCAAAAGGGCTTGCTCCACACCTTGCCTGTCTGATGCTACTTTCTTATTTCATGTGGTTGGAGAGAAGTAGACAGGTTCCCAGAAGACAGATAGAAAATTGTGCATTTGTCACGATAGCTCCACCAACACCAGTGGACGACAAAAAAAAAGAAGTCCAAAAGACCGCAAACCATCTAGACTAAACTAATGCTCTTACAGCTTCCTAGGCTCTATAGCACTCACCAGTAGAAGAAGATGAAGCAAATGAGACATTGGAAACATTCCTGCTGTGTGCTGCAGTGAAAATGTAGGAGATAAAAAGGAGAGCTGCTTGTAACAACTCCTTGAGTAGGAATTTTACTGAGTGGGAACCAGAATTTTTTCAGAGTTAAACCTGCAGCTTCTTGGAACAAACTTATTTCAGCTTATTTGAGTTTAAAAATGGCCTTCTGGTTCTCCATTACTAAACGAATAAAGATCAGGAAAGGAGATAGATAATCACTGTAAGTTTTGCAGCTGTGCATGTGGTTCTTCTGGATTTTCTTGGAAAACTCTCTTGGTCCATTTCCTTTACATCTGGAGGACGAGAGGAGAAAAGGGTGCAGGGATTTCTTACCACCCTGTAGTGTGCGTTGGTAGGTGCAGCCCCAGACACCTCTGCTGCTGCATCTCCAGTGCTGCAGCAAGCCGTGGAGACAACAGGGAGGACACCCACGAGCAGGACATCCAGCCTTGGCAACCACTGCCTTGTCCCCACCTGCAGCCCACTTTTCACTATGAACAGCTCACTAGGCAATCAGGATATCTATTTTTTCACTTTTCCAGGTGATTGTTACCTCTCTGTAGAAGAAAATAACTTGAAAGTCACATCAAAGCATCTACAGAAATCTGGGATTTTGATAGCAACACAATAACTGACTTCATTAATTGATAGGCAATTAATTTCTCCATAGCCAACTTTTTTCTGATTGTAAGAGTCTCCAAAACTATGCTGCTTATTTTACGAATTATTCCGCTTTCCAGTTCAGTTTGCTTATCTTACTGGCTGGCTGCTTTCTTTTTCCTGATTGCTCTTTTGAGCAAATTCTTTATTTTTTAAAAAAGTCAAAATCAACAACTTTTCTTTCAGATATAAGCCTATTTCGCTTTCACCGCCTGTAGGGCAGGGAGAGGACTCTATCTCTAGTATGTCTGCTTTGGCACTGATAACTTAAAAGCACCTTTCCTATCTGTACCTCCTTTTCCCAGAAGTTTGTTTCCTGCCTTTATTTGCTAATGCAAACACATTTTGTTCCAGCAGGTTGTTTGCCATACTCCCCTAAAATCCCAACTCAAGCACATGGCTGCAGTATGTAAACTATACATCATATATTGAACTAAACGTATCACAGATTTATACAGAGTCCTGATATATAAAATACTTTAGCAGTTGCTGTAAGCAATATGACTTAAATTCAATAGAAAGGATGACAATTTTTCTCAGTACTTCTACTTTTTTTTCATTTTTTTGCTTAATTAATTTTCTAGTCTAGTCCATCAATGGTTAAATTTTATGCTTTCACTGTAAGGATTTTCTAGGGCATTTTCTACTTAAATACCATTATTTTGTTCAGGCAAAGTTTTTTTATATTTGTATTTTGTAGTACTTGTTCATCTAATGATGCCTATCTAAAAAATCAAGTACATCAGGGATTTGGAAGTTAGCTAGTTGGCAATATGTCAGATATTGTTGTTTGAAACCCGACAGCCTCTGAATAAACTCAATTTATTCCAAGCTGATTTTTACACTTTTAACAGCTGGTTACCTGTCTCTATAAGCCATCAATTACATTCTTAAAACATTAAAATAAAATCCTGATGTCCTTATGTTGCTTAAAAATAGAGGAGTGATTTGAACAACACAGACTATTGTCTTGAGAACTAATGGAAAAAGATTTTCTGGAAAGTACTGGTGGCATAGCTTTTATCTTTGACTATTTACTAATAGTCCAGCGATGTCCCAGGAGAATGTCTCCATCACCAAAAAATAGGTTAAAGTGTACATGTGGACAGAAAATCCCTCTTATGATCCTCTCATGTCACAGGTGGCTCCTTGTACAGCAATTTTTGTAAGATCTGTGAGCTGGAGCAAGAGCAAACAGGAAACAGAGACACGGAGCTTGGATATGGGGGAACCTCAGATTTTATTTTTATTCATATAATTCAGAGTTCCAAAATAAAGGTTTGGGTACTTTCAGTCTCCAGCTAGGTGCCTCAGTCATAACACCACAGTCAAACACCTCATTTGCTTTTTTTCTTCCCCTATCATATTCTGTCCTACCCCAGGGGTCTGATTTCAAAGGAAGAGCAATATTATAGCTGTCTTCAATACTAGATGGCTGCTCACCAAGATAAAACATTAATCTATATGTAAGATCTATATGTAAGATGTTAAGATACAACATCATTTAAGAAATATCATCACAAACCTGCATAAGAATCTAAACGTTTCAAATTTAATCTTCAATTTGAAGTGACTTCAGAGATATTATTTAGGTAGATTCCTCTATTCTTAGAAGTATCATCAGCATAAAAACTGGGCAACAGTTTAAGCCAGGCAACTGCAGCACTTTGATAACCTATGGGGTTATTTCAAAACTAGAGAGTACCTAGAAAATACAACTGAATGTTGTCAGCACTTTTTTGTGCTGCATCATTTCCCCTGCAATTGGCAAATAACAAAAAAACAAGCAAGCTGTTCATGCTCTGACAAAAATAAGATTCCTCTGGCACTGTGCACTTTCAACACAAAGCTGAAAAGTTTTGTGTTGAAAGTGAGCACTTTCAACACAAAATTACAATGCAATGTGTAATTAAGAAGTTTCTAGGAATTTATTAGTGGTTATTGTATAATATTTCCCACCTTATGCAATAGCACATATTGATAACAAAGACAGAGAACTTCTGAACTCGTAGACGCTTGGGAAGCCTAGTCATCGCACTTACAAATTCAGTTGCCAACAACAGAGAAACGGTTACAAGTTTCTTGCTGGTGGAAGAACAGCCCCTAGTCCAAATAAAAATGATTATGATGAAACATGACTGATTTCATTCAGTGTGGCAAGATTTGCACAACAAAGAGCCTGAACTGAATGGAACTGGAGGATCTTCAAGCTGTGTTTTATCTGTGCATCACTTTACATTTTAGCTGGTTTGAATGATTTTTGTGATGCACTGTCTCAGAAGCCTCAGGTGATAGGGTCAGCTGGGGAAAAAAAAAAGCTCTGAAATTTGCTGATATAAAACATAATGGGTCACATTTTGAATGGATTTTTAAATGCTTGGTAATTCGGATCTTAGTGCAAGTACTTATCTGCTTAATGGTACGTACTCTGTTAAATGTCTTATCAAATGAGGGACTCAGTGTTTAATATACTCCATTTTACTCTCTCTTTGGAGTACTTAGTTGCCTAATTTTGCATAAACATCAGCTACATGCGATAGCTAATGTTTATATAATACATTGACATAAATTCAAATTTCAAATCTTATATTCTCAGCTGGAATGGCTGCTTACTTGCATTCCTGAATTATTCTTTTAAATTTATTACTTTGTTCCACCAAGTTTTAACTCCTGACTATTCATTCTCACCTATGCCTTATAATCTATTACAAGGCAACAGTGACTATTGGACATCCACACACAGTTTCTGCATGTATGTGTTCTACTGTGTATGGAAAAAAATGCATGCCTTCTTTGTTACTTTAATATTTTTAGGATTTCTTCTCCTAGCAGTTTGTCGGACTTCAGCTGCTGCACAGTTTCTACTACATGTCTCTCCCTGAAAGGAACATATCAAGTAATAGATCTCGTGATGCCACATAATAATCTCCATACAACACTGTCACTAGCTACCATATTTCAGGATGTTCTACGTTCTCTGAGATATTGCATTAAATATGACAGGCATTGCCATTTTTTTTTGTGCGTGGTGATTCATAAACATTTTAATCAGAACGTTAGTATCTTGCTCTTTTTATGAGAGGGCCTTCACATGAGACAATTGCAACAATTTCTGGCTTACAATGTTTCTCATAAAACATCAGGCACTTGCATTTTCTTCGGCAAGAACTTGCTCCCACATGGTGGGAATGCATGTGAACAAGCACTGAGAACTGCAAGCTGCTGTCTTATCAGCACCAAACAGCTGCTCTGCTGTGGCTGCGCGTAGGAATTTAAACAGGTTATGTGTGACTTGCAAAGCTCCACCTGAACCCCGGCACCTCAAATTTTCCAAATCACTCTCGGGTGGAGGGATGTAAAGAGGAGCAGGCAATATGCACGATATACCCCAGAGAATATGCTCCTGGGAGCAACTTGCAAGCCCTAAATTGAAGGTCTTTGAATTACTGTAGGACAGGGGCGGTGCTGTCACCTCAGGAAAGATGCAAGCTACGCTCTAGGAGGTGTCACCAAAGTACAGAATACTTCCTTTCAGGGCTATGCTTAAGCCTGTTCTCTTCATGTGAACAGTTTGTATAGGCAACCTGGCACAAGGCACAGGGCAGCAGGAGGCTGCTGTGTGGGCCAGGATGTATGAGTAACACTTTTTCTGGTGTTTTTGCAGAGTGGTTTGAAAAGCTCCTGGGCTAGGTAAGCTCTGCCTGGGAAACACCCAAGATCAACTGTCGTCAAGGGCAATTTTTACACATTTCCCTGAGAAAGAGAATGCCTCAGAAAGTGTTGCAATCACAAGAAAGCAGCAGGAAGAGCACAAGAAGTTTTTGCTGAGTAAATCTGTTATCTTAGCCTCTGACCAGGCAACTTGGCCAATTTAAGCTCCACTCTTCATCCCAGCTAAGGGAAAAGAGGAAAAGAAAACATGTTCCCAAGACAAGCTGTCAGTGGCTTCAAGAAGCTCCTACTTTGTGGTATAAGATGCCAGCTCTGAAAGATCTGTGGAAAAAAGCTGTGTCTCCTCCCGTGCCGGTGCTTCCAGTCTTCCCAGGCATGGATCTTCAGCTGCCCAAAGAAGGGAGAAGAAAAGCAGGAAAAATAGGAAGTTATCAAGCAGAGTATTGCATCCTAGGCAATATCTCATAAGACAAAAGACAACCAGGTTATCAGGAAATGACGCTATATAATCAGTCCCATCATTTCTGTAACAAATGCCAGATTTGCAAGTACGCTTGCCAATTATAAACCTGCTGTTCTCAGCATCTCCTGTCCTCTGACACAACAGGACCGCTACTCTCTGCATCGTCTAATGTTCTAGTTTTGAGACCAGCAGGTTTATATCTCTTTTCCTATGCTGCTGGTGGTACTCCTTCTCTTTCTTTTTCCATAGGGTTACCTTTCCAGTTCTGGGCGCTTTGTGACTTTCACAGAGGCTAGAGGTACAACTAAAAGTGGAGTTAAAATCGGGCCTCCCTTTCCTTTCGGTGTGAGCTGCGCGCTGAGACCGTGACTCATCACGGCCTGCAGTCACACCCAAGCGAACCGCGAACCAAGTGGCCAACGCTTGGCGAGCAGCAGGAAATCCAGATAGACAGAGCACATGGGCTGGGGCTGGCTCCCTTCTCTCTGAGCACCGCAGGGACACGTAAACTAGTAACAACTCTGGTTTCTCAACTGAGACTCCAATGTGATTAATCAGGAGCAGGAACTGAACAGCTTCTGTTGTGGGGCATTTAATTTGCTCCTCTAAACAGAAGCAGGCACTGAATCAACTTTTTCTCCGTTATGACAAATGGGAAAATGTACAACCCTTGGAAAAGTAAATCCCCTTTTCAGAAAGATAATAACAACAGTTAGTATGTGGAGCAGCCAGATTCCCTTTCTGGCAAATCATTGTGGGATCAATATAGAAGTAATAGTTTACAATAAGCAGCTTATGTTGTGAGATTAAAACCGAGCCAAGTATTTGAATGTATGATATTCTTTCCAAATTGGTGTTCTTTCCAGTCTCAGCTCAGTCTTCAAACACATCATTTGCTTTTACAGTCATCCTGTACAAAAAGACAAGTAGTGATTGCAATGAAGAACTACACAAACAAAACAGTAGTTTGACTTTTTTTTTTCGAATACACATATTGATCTTTTAAGAACACCGGATCAAACGATCATAACATTACCCAGTCAAAAGGGTCATAAGGATCATACCTAGCAAAGGTAGTCTTTTTGCCATGGTCAAGAGCTCCTTAAAAGTAAATGCAGCTTGATTATTCACCTTTCTGATGCTGGTATATTTACGATAACCTTCTTGAAGACTTGAAGGCTTTCAAAAGGTTTCTAGTGAAACACTTTAAAATTAGTTGCTCTTTAGGCATTGGACTCAAAAGGCACATACACATGTTTAGATACACTGGCGTGATAATTCATTTCTCCATTTTCTTTCAGAGTGCTTGAAATGGGTCTAATGCCAGAAAACCTAGCCTTTTGAATCATTTAACCATTGTTTTTGTTGTTCATCTGTCTGTCTTGGTTGCGTCTGACCTCTGCAATGCTGGTAATAGAAAAAACATTCAGCTTTTCTTCCTTTCTTCATGATGACTCAACATCCTTCTCCTCTCAGGGGTATGACTACAGTTCTTAGGGAATCTTTCCAAAGTTTTAATCTGTTTCAAGTACTGTAGAGATTTATGAAGCCGCATGGGTATGAGAGACAAAACACTTCTGTGCGACTTTCAAGGGCCTCAATCACAACCATTTGCATCATTTCAGAGAACTCAGGGTACCTCCTTCCATGGATATGATGACCATTCCCTAAGTTTTCATCCGGGAGAGGCATGTGTTTGCATTTTACTAGAAGACCAAAAAACAGTAGTCCAGATACCCCTGATGATAATGCAGTACTGATGAGCAGACTTCAGTTACAGCAGCTTAGATTAAAAACAAGAAAGCCCCAAACCAGACATATATGAGAAGAATTGCAAAGAGCATTGCCAGCTCTTAGTCCCGTCTAAACTAGGGTCTATGCTGTGACCACACAGTGATCCGAATGCAGGAGAGTTGCATTAGACTATATTCTACGTTAAAGAAAAGAGGTGGACACTTCATTCCCTAATACCACAAAGGGCTTTTTGAGAGAGAGAAAGAATGATATCCCTTCCCTTGCCCTTTTTCACAGGGAGAGGGAAACACTGACACAGGATACTAGAGTAGATTTAGAGAGAGTGAACGAACTCCCTTGACCCCCAAGCGCAAGATCTTCCACCCACCCGAACCTCTGGTACCTCCCTGAATCTGTTTGCAGAGCTGCAACAGGCTGAGAAATAAGCTGGTTTCAGGCTTAGTGTTTTTCTGCGGCACTGAACTAATTCACCTGAAACAGCTTCTATCCCATTGCATTACTTGACACTGAAAACACTCAGCAAGTGACACACTGGCTTTCTTGCATACACGCACCAAAGTTTCCTCCAAGATTTCAGATGGCCACCGGGATAATGCAGGGTCTGGACAGTGTGGCTATAGTAATTCCCACTCAGCTCCTGAAAATATCTGGTGTTTTCTCTGATCAAGCATTTCTGTGAGACAAAATTACTGCTATCGCTGGGTCTTCTCAAGGTTTCTAGGAAAGCAAAACCATTTTCCAGGAATATATCAATTGTTTTTCTATTTCAAGCTAAGCACCCTGGTAGGTCTTTTTTGTTGCCTTGCTGCAGTTCTCATGCCTTTATTTTTTAATATGTCTCCCTCAGCCTATCCAAGCAGACTTATTTTCCTAAAACATCTAGCTAGATACTTTGTGTTTCGCTTATTTTTGCCATTGTTTAGATGGCATAGATCTTTAGATGGCATTGTTTAGATGGCAAAGATTTAGATACTTTGTGTTTCACTTATTTTTGCCATTGTTTACATGTATTTTATTCACTCAGAGAATCAAAAAATTCTCATTCTTTTGATGCAAAATTACAAAAACAAAATCCAAATTCTTCCCATGGAAATATTACTATTTATTCTAAGGTTCTGTATTTTAAAATAGTATCTGAAAAACATCAGTTTTAAGTGAGGGGCCATTTTTTCAATTTAAGATGAGAATTTGAACCACAGTAACTTCATAAGATAATCACTTTTACAATTATATTTTTAAAGGATGATCTAATAGAATAGCATGTACTTTCAGATGAGAGGCATTTTTTTCTTCTTCCTTTTTTTTTAATGAACGAGGAACTTAAAAATATTTTCCTGTGATTAGCAGTTTGTTTTCCTAGAATTAACAAAAGAAACCATGAAAGTTAAGGATATGCATTCTTAAGAATTAGAAGAGTACCACACAAACACAGCAAAAGGCAGCATGGAAATAAATTTTCTGTGCTGCTTTGTTTACATATTTAGAGTAAAATGTGAGGGAAAATATCCTCTTCAAAAATTTTCTAAAATATTTTTTAAAAACTCTAAGAGGCAGTTTTTCAGCCTGTACATATTGACATAGCTGTAACCAAAGTTTTTAGTCACCTAAATACACTCCATACTATAATAGCTAGCTGATAACTAGATTTACAGTCATAAAATGTAACCGAAGTGTAGATTTAAAAATGTCTTTTGTGTTTGCAAGTTCACCTGAGGGAGTGGTTTGCTCTCTCATTTACCTCAGTGTAAATGAGATTACCTTGCATGTATCAGAAGTCATATTTGACAAGGATTTGCAGGCTATAAGATCCTCAGCCTCTGACCCGGGAATGGAGGGTAGCAGTTACCTACAAGGCTTTCCTGGCAACCTCCTGGTGTCGACAAGCGCAGGAATACACAGAAGGTCTTGACTGTGCCAGCAAGGACAACCTCGTCCCAGTTGTGACTTTTTTTACCTTACTGCCATCACATAGGCAATTCAGCACACCTTGCACATAGGCCGTTCAGCAGTTGCATGTATGTGCAGAAAATCTGCTCTGGGGAAATAGCTGCACATTCACAGATTTACGGTTGCTGCTCATGATAGTACAAGCAGGGCTTCTAGAAAGCCTTAACCAATCGAGCGGTGCATTCAGCCTGTGCATGTAAAAATGGTGAGTCCAGGATACCACCGTGCCTGCTACACTGCTCTTTCATACATGATCTGTGTCATTTCGCTGAGGACAGAAACGCTAGGCTCATGCCTACGCAGTCCAATATAAGGTAGGCAAGCGGACGGACACAGAAACTCTCTTTTGGCACTAAAAGAAGCATCCTGCTCAGCTTCAAAAACTGCAGGTTCCTTTGCAAAAGGTAGGAGTTAGACCTTTAAGGTGCGGTGTTTTTTTCCTACAACTCTACAGCACTCTTGTTACTGATGCCTCCCTCCCAGAACCCTGTAAAGGACATATTGAGGCAGAGATTCAATTCACTTGTAGTCCTCTGCAAGTTATGCATCTAGTCTAACCTAATTACCTATGTTCCCAAGGTAAAGAGCAAAACAGGCATTCGCTAAAGGTGTTTCATCACCCCTGTCTCACCCTTATATCATAGGAAGGGGAAAATTACCCTGTGGAGATGACTATCTCGTTCCATGGACTGCAGAGAAGCCTTGATAAGTAGCTTAGACGAGACAGCTAAAATTTAGATGGCTCAAGATAGGTGGAATGAGTTGGGATAGGTTGCAGTTAGCCTCAGGAGAACTACCCAGGTTTCTGTGGTATGAATCAACGTTCAGCACGAAATAAGGGCAAGAGTAGAGAAAATAAAACACAGTATTAAAGATATCCTCCGACACTCCTGATTTTAGGATATGCCAGTATCCAACTCAACTAACCTCTCAAGATTGTACCACTTCCACCTCAGCCAGAATTCAGTGCCGTCTCGCCACAACTTCTACTAGCTGAGGCTGGAGCACCCGCTGTGTCACAAGCTGTAAATGA
>JAUBNY010001037.1:2082908-2123337 GCA_032275445.1 Crypturellus soui
CCAGAATTCAGTGCCGTCTCGCCACAACTTCTACTAGCTGAGGCTGGAGCACCCGCTGTGTCACAAGCTGTAAATGACTCTAGCAAAGAGCTAAGTATAGATAGGGAAACACGAGCACATTATATGGCTTTTATAATCCTATTAATGCCTTCAGTCTATCAGAAAAAAAAACTCTGCTGCCAAAGAATTAACGGGACTTTATTCTGTTTTCTTCTAAGTATGTGAATGCTTCAGTGAGCACTTATGATCTCAATTTATATATTGTTTAATATTTAAACCATCCATTCCTCATATGCAGGAAGATCTGCTTCCTTATTTTGCATCTTAGATCAGATTTTTTTTCTGCTTTTACTTCTCCTTTTTAGGGAAAAAACAAAGGCCTCCTTTTAAAATTATTTTTCCTCTCTCCAGTTGTGTCCAATTTCAACGAGGAAAGTACGTATTCAGTTCTGCAGTCTGACTATGAGTGAGCAGAAAGTTATTACACCATAATTTCATTCTCTATTGTGTGGGAAGGCAGCATTGCATCATCCTCTGGATTGAGCACAGGAAATACAGATCCCTCCTTGATGGGTGCGGTCCAAGATTTGGTAGTCAATTTTCAAGCCAAAATAAGAGCGCGTTTTGTTTTGATTAGTTTCTTCCCATTCTGTTCCCTCACTAGAATCTTAAGTGTAATATCAGGAAAGACAAAACAAAACAACAAAAAACCCTCTTAGTCTAATGGTAGGTACTTACATTTTCTGCTTAGGTTTAAAATTTGAGAACAGGTATTTCTGTAACTCAAATTTCACGACTTAAAGTCCTTCTAAAGTTGCCTCATGCTTGTCTAATATTTGAGTATTGGGAACTACCAACATGTGTAAGGGCATGAGAGCTACATGTCACTGAAAATACAAGCAACAACCGTAAAAACTTAAAATCCAAAATATATACTAAAAATGTAAGAAGTGGTAGTATCCAAATCTCAAGCAAAAAGGATACTCTTGAGACAATAATATCTAATCTCATGGATTTATTTACTGACAAACTAACATGTTCTTTTGTAATGAAAAGTAATGAAAAGGTAGTGAGGTAGAGAGTAGTTTCCAGTCACAAAAAGAAAGTCTTTACTAGCTCTTATCAAAACTGAAAGCCCCAGGATTTTGCGCAGTACACTCTTCATAGGCAGGGCAGAGAGAGCTGCTCCTTCCCTTCATTACATGTGACTGCAAAACCCTGCATGAGATTACAAACCTCCCACACACTCATTTAAAGATACAGTTGTAAACCTGGGCCATCAATGAATTCTTACTTATTCAAAATAGGGGAGTTATATAAACAGAGGAATAATAATAGCTGCATTTGAAAAGAACTGCTAACGGCGGATTATTTTAATCTACAAAGTAATGGAGATAACATTTACTTTTAGTAGAAATACACATGGACAAATCTGACAAAGGAAATCCATGCAAAAGTAAGTGAATGGAGAGTATAGGACAACCCTTCCTTCTAAGGAAAGACTTTTCATGTAGAAAATGCATCATACTTCCTTCTAAGACTGCTCCCAATGATAATTTGTAAAATAAAGTGATACCACAATTTTAAATTATTAACTGAAGATTCAAATTTGTTGTTAACAAACATTTTCCATTCCTTGTTTTCTCACTTTACACTGGTGTCCTTTATGTTCTTTCAACACCTCTTTTGACTTAATACCCTCCTTTGGCTCATCAGCTCCAATGTGGCATATGCTTTTTTTCATGTGTTGAGCATGGATGATCATACTGCCATATAATCCTGATTAGTGTAGGCCTTGTAGACAAAACAACATTAAATATTGTTTATAACCAATGTAGTAAAGATTACTGACTTTATCCACACTGCTCTTATGTGTTCTGTATGATTGCCAGGGACAAAAGACAGCTAGCCCATGTTGAAGGTTCCTGAAAAATCCAACATTGTTTGATGCACTGGTTAAACGATGGTTAGATGTGTCAGGCCCAAGGCAGGTGATAATAAAAAAAAAAAAAAAAAAAAGAGACTGACTTTCACCTGGCATAAATCTAGGTAATGTGCCAGTATCCACTTTGAATATTACTGGTTGCATGAAGAGAGGTTTTATGGTGCAGACTTCTCCACTTCCTATAGCCAAAGTACTGTGACTTTTCGTGGCCTGGAAAAAGTGAGAACCCTTGAGTAGGGCTCAGGAACTACTACTTTGGTTGCAGATCTGCTTTTATAGTGCATTAGCTTGTCACTCTCATTTTGGGTGAAAATGAAGATGCCTGGTTAAAGAAATGGAAACAAAGAAATATTGACATAGTATATGTTATAGAAGCTAGACTTAAGGACTTAGAGGACTTCAAAGACTTAAGTCCAGTGAAGCTTGCCTGATGAAATGCAGGCACTTCCCATTAAATATATATATATATATATATATATATCCCATTCATAACTCTCTCTTAAACTAACAAATGATTCAATAAACAAGCAGGGATTTCCTGTCTTTTTCAGTTTTAATCTGATATTATGACTATTAAAGAAAGCTATTGAAAAATTCCTTTCTAATTTGCAGTGAAAATGAAACTGTTTGCAAGGACTTGTGTGCAAGGACTTGTTAGTTCACTGCTCAGAGCTGAATCAGTGGGAGATCCCTTGAACCTCCTAGCTTTTTAATTCCTAGCTGTCCTGGACACTGGGCATAAAGAAATTTCATTAGATTTATCATTCTACATGTGCATAAGAGATAAAATGAAGTGTAGAATTTCTGTGGGCCTGGTTTGTTCTGTATTTACAATATTGCTGAATTCTAAACACCAAAATGATGGTGCCTGTTGCTATTATTGGCAACAACATTGACAATTACAATTGTTAATGTTTGAATAAGGATATGCATGTTCTGGAAGGGGCCTGCCCTCCGCACCTTCTTTGAATAAACAGGGCTCACAGAGTTCATCCACTTCTGTCCAACAGAGAATTTACCCGTTTTTAATACATAACTGAGCCAAGTTTTTCCCCACTTTTTCATCTCTCAGGAACACCAGAGCAGTAAGTTTTTCCTTGCATTTCCTTTCAAGATGATACCAGAGAGAGGAAGCTATCCTATCCTCTATTTGTAGCTGCAAGAAAGCCCTTTTATCTCTTCCAATTTGCTCTGGAGCAGGTGATAACTATCTAACAAAATCCAGAAAATTCTCCAGTCCTGACTATGGCAACAAACCACATTTTAAAGACAGCCCTACAATAGCTTAGACTGAATTTGCACAAAAACACGAGGCAAGACCCAAAAGCAGTACATTTTCCAGGAGAAAAGTATAACCCCAAGTGTCCTAGTTTGCCTTTCAAAAGGGCAACAGTGATAACACAGATAACACAAGAGTTTCCAGCTCCACCATTAGCTTGGCCGTTGCTAGCCGAGAGCTATCTGTTTGTGTCAACTTGCTCCGAGGTTTTTTCTTTTTTGCCTTACTTGCCCTCTTATCTCCTCCTACATAGCAGAGCAGAGAGCTTGATAGCCGCTTGACACCTCAGGCCCAGACTCGGAAGCGTCTCTCAGAGGGGACGCTTCCAGCCGCTCAGTCCCTACGGGCACACCATCAGCGAGCGCTTCAGGGGCTGCTCAGCACGGAAGCGAGGCACATCCTGGGGCGCTTCCCCGAGCAAAGCACGAGCGCCCCAGCTCTCCTCAACGGCTGCCAACGGCCGCAACGGCGCCGCTTGCTCGGGGCGGGGGGAAGAGCGAGCGAGAGCGCGCAGGCGCCGTGGGCGGCTCCGCGTCGGCGGGGATCGCGGCGCCCAATGAGCCTGCGCGGGGCTGGGCGGGGGGGAGGGGGGAGCGGGGCGGCGCGGCGGGCAAGGTTGTCGGGAGTCACCTGACCGGCCGCGCCGCAGTCGGGCCGCAGCCGCTGGGGCACGAGCAGCCGGGGCCGCGGGAAGGGGACGGAACGGGACGGGGAGGAGGAGGGAGAGGGGCAGGAGCAGGAGGAAGGCGGCCGCCGCCGCCGTCGCCCCGGTGGCCGCGCGGCGGCAGGCGCGGAGGTGAGCGGCGCGGAGGTGAGCGGCGCGCGCGCGGTGCCCGTTGGCGCGGGCCGTTGGGCTAGGGCGTTGGTGGGGCTGGCCAGGGCAGCACCATTCTGGCCAAGGGGGAGGCGGGGAAGGGGGCTGAGGCGTGTTTACCACCGGCAGTGCCGCTCAGTGTCCCCCTGGCCCCCCGCCCCGCGCAGTGGTGCGTCCCGCGGCGGGACCCCGGGCGGTGGCCGTGGCCTCCTGCCAGCGGCGGGCGCCGCGCGGCGGCCTCGCCCTCGCGCCGCGCCCGTTATCGCGCCCAGGTGCTCGCCGCGCTCGCTGCCCTTGGCGGGAGCCGCGGGAGACTCGTTTTTAGGCCGTAAACAAGGAGGCAGCAATCCCGTCCGTCCCGTTCCGTGCGGTGAAATCCCTGGCACTCTCCGGGGTGTGTGGGAAATGAAGTAACTGTGGAGGAATCGTCACCTGCTTCTCTGTCAAGTTACGCTCGCGTCCTCCCTTTGGAGCGTGTTAATGTCACAGTCGTCGTAAATCCGTACGCAGCCAGGGCCTCTAAAACACGTGTTGAATATATAAAAGCAACCGCAACAACTGTTGAAGGTAACTGCATGTGTATGACCATGCAGTAACGCTTTTGAAACTTAATTTGAGGTATGTCATAAAGGTGCATGAAAAATGTTTGCCTGTAGCAGTGGAGTAGTTATAGGGAGAAGCCCTGTAAACTAAGATTAGGCAGCGCAATGAATGCACTGGTAATAGAGGCTTTTACCTCAAAATAATGCACCATACTGAAGAGAAAACAAATGAGAACCACCCTACCAGGGATAGCGAGTCCAAGATAAAGCTGCTAAGATGATCCAAGTTTTATTATGCCACTTTTATGCTTAACCTTAAAGATGATTTAAGCAGCATAGTTTTTCTTGTACTCCTTTTATAAAGAGCTATATGTGTATGTGTAAAGCTATATGTGTAAATAGAAAGGCAAGACACCAAAATGGCAGGTTTGCAGGCAAAAACAGTTTTTTTTTTTTTCTTCTCTGAAAGAAGTATATCTGTATTGTAAGCATTTTGAAAGGCTTTGCTACAAGTTAGCTGTAGTGGATCTTCAGATGTACTTTCAGATTTGCTTTTGGAGTACGCTTGCCAGTTTAGTCTTCCCTCCACCTACCCACCCCTTTTTTTTTTTTTTTTTTTTTTTTTGTTTTTGAGTTTCCCCGTGCTCTGAGACCGTCTAGTGCACAAAATTGCAGTAAATTGGGAGTTTTGGAAATGTGCTTTAGAAAGCACTTTTATGATTCTTACTAAAATGCCGATATAGAAGTTCAGGTTGCATCTACTACTTTTTCATATTGAGAAAGAGAGAGTGTGTGTGTGTGTGTGTTTATATATATATAATATATATAATTTGAGTATAAATTGGGTATTTTGTACTCAAAATATGCTAGATCTTGATGTAATATTTGTTGGTTAATAAGTTCTAAAATCTTCTAAAATCCTTATGTGAAAGATATTTTGAACAGTAATAATCTTATATTAATAAAATCCAAAATACATATGGTTGATTATAACTGTGAAGAACAACACACTTTCACTTATTGCTTTCTGTTATTATAATTGCCTAATATTAGAAAGTATGCTCTTTGTGTTTATTTAGATGTGGCATTACCTTTGAACATAGAGTGTTCCTGGGAGTAGAATAGAGTTTGCTTCATACATGAGTTGTGTGAGTCCCAGTTACCTTTTTCTAAAACACAGGACAAAGTTAACTCGAGAATGTATTTATTTATTTATTTTTTTCTTACTTTTTTTTTTTTTTTCTTTATAAAATGAGACACGCACTGATAAATTCCTTACAGGTTTCCTGGTAATTACAGACCTGTTTTTCCCACTGCCTTGGACATGTTGGTGTAAGAGGAAGGCATGGTAGCTTGGTCAAACGACCAGGGTTTATGTCCAAGGGCAGCATGTTAGCCGTTCCTTAGAATTCTACTGCTGAGAGGTTCATGAGGAAGTTTTAGGAACTGAAAAATTCTACACAATATATAGCTTTATAGCGCGAGTACTGCTTATATGCAGCCTTAAGGTGAGCTGTAGTTTAAAGAAGTAAAATCTCAAGTGAGAAAAAAAAATGTAACTGCTTGAAGCAACTATTGTGTGCTCCAGCCTAGTTGGACTTTAAGTGTTGATAATACTTCAGGACTCCTTGCAGCTCTCCTCTTCTCTCCAGCTCACAGGTTAACACTTTGAGGGGGAGAGAATCATAGAAAAACTCATTTGGCTTGATGTATCGTAAGCTGTATCAAAAAAGTGTCTTCATCTCCAACAGTATTTTTTTTAAGAATAGAAGAATGGTTTGTTCTTGTTATGTGATATGAAGGGGAAATCTTAACAAGCAGTGTGTCTTAACAGGTCAGAATAAAGTTCAACTGATTGCTTTGCTACTGAGGCTTTAAAAAGAGGGGCAAATTGGACAATGTACTTCATTTAATGTCCAAAGTCAGAAAAGGTATCTAGAACACCTTCAGATGAGAGCACAGATCTTAATTCTAAAGACTGCTTGAATATTCTTTATGTTGAGAAAATGTGTTTGTGAATTAGTACATTTACTCTCAAGATGCTGGTTGTAGGAGTTTGGTTGGACTCTGCTTTTGGCCTGTTGGCTAATACTTAGATAAGTAAATAATGTTTGCCGTTCCTTCTTGCACTCTTTAGTAACCTAGATATTTAGCATGGTTCCACACCAAAAATTTTTATATACATTCCAGTTTATAAAGCTGTGGCTTTCAACAGAGAATATGAGAGATAGCAAATAGTCTGTAGTGTCCTGATGGGAACACTGAAAATTTACATGGTTCGGGTAACTTTGGTTCTCCACATCCCGCCCCCCCCCCAAAAAAAATGCTCTTTGAAGATGGCTCTTCTGCATCTTTATTTTTCTCCTTACTATATAAATATCAAATATCAATTCTGATCAAAGATACACATGCTTTTCTGTTTTTGTAGTAATGTTTCCAAAGATTTTTTTTAATTATTCCTGAAATATTATTGGAATTTTATTTCATTTTTACATGCTACATGGAAAAGCATTTGTGGAAAAAACATCAGAGGAGTTACCAAGCTAATACTACAAATATTATGGAGATCATTCTTTGAGAAGTATTTTTATTCACTAGCTGATGTATTTGCCTGTCAGTTCTTTCCAAGTTGTTCCCTCCCCTCCCCACCAAGTTTGGTTAAAATCCATTAGAAGTGCAGTTAATCTACTATTCAGTTAACTTACCATTCTTTGTAAGTATTTTCATAGAATCATAGAATTTTAACATAGATACTTGTGAATTAATTCTGACATCCAGTAAAACAAAATAATTCATGGGGTTACTTTAACTGTGCCAAGGAGTAGATTATGTAGATATAAATGCAAAGGTATTTGCTCTTTAAGCAAAGGAAAGAGTAGACAGTAGGCATTATTTGTGCATACATTATATTATGGTGATTTACCTCTGAGATGATGTCAAAGTGAAAAAAAAAAAAGGTATTCTTACAGATTTGATATGCACTACTTTTATATCATGTCATCATAAAACAATTCAAAACTCTTTACTCTGTGGATGATTGGATGGTTGTATGATGATATAATCTCAAAATATATATTTATATATTTTATTCATCATCTGGAGTCTTCACACCACACATTTTTTTCTTCTTTTCTATCCTTGAGTTCTCATATCATATGCAAATGTTAGTGGTTTTTAAGGCATAGCACCTGGAAAACTAATTAAGGATCTCAGTGCAGACCTTTACTCCTGTATAGTGTGTGGGTGTTTTGTTTTGTTTTTTTTCCTGTCTCACTTATGACTTTACAAGAGTCAAACTACTGTGGTAAGAATATGTTACAGAAACACAACATGTTTTTTTTAAGAGTTTATTTATGTAATTAAGCTGTGAAGAATATCAGTGCCATCCAGGTGTTTAGACTAATAACATTGGAGTACAATTCAGAATTTCAGTTATGAATATGATGATCATCTGAAGATGAGTCCTCCTTTTTAAGAGGAGAAAGTATTGCTTTTATGAATTAGGTTGCTTTTTATTAGTTTTAATCACTTTGCTCCTTTAAAATCTTTTTGAAGTAAAGATGAAAAAAGTATGAAAATGCTTGTTCATGCCTTGTCAGCATAACATAATGAATCAGCAGCTATTAACTTCTCTCTGCATCATCTGTAACATAACTTTATTTCCTTAAAAGGAGAGGTAGTTGGGGGAAGAACATAGATATAAAAGTTTTAGAAAAAAGAAACATTTGTCATGTATTTTGACTGTCTCTTACCTAACCATCTTGTTTTAGTAGTAGTAAACAGTAGGTGTTTTTTTGTGCATTGCTCTGTGGATGGCTGAACTTTTTATAGAAGAGAGTGAGTATAAACAGCCCTAAGAAACTGAGGGTGGTAAGTGGTTTGCTGAAGGTTTCTCCATAGAGCAGCACAAAAATCAGGAATAGCACCCGAGCACCCAGGAGGTTCTGTTTTGAGGGGAAGGAGGGAGGAGTGAGTGTGTGTTGTTTTCTTTCATTTGTTAAGCTGTTTTTTCCTCTATAATGCCCTTTTCAGCTGTTGAGGAATTTAAAGAACACAATAATAGGATTACAAATAAGTTTTCACAGTGACTGCTGAGCAGACCTTTATTATTGTCAGTTGTCAGCAAACACTATTAGATGGTGAACTGATCTTGCTGGTTTTGTTGTGATAATCATCAAAACTGAATTTGCATCTGTGTATCCAAGTTCAGCCAGCTCAGATGGCAATAAAGGTGCCCTACTTGAGTTGTGGGCTGTTGAGGAGGAACCTTGCCTCCTTTCAAGAATTTAACTTTGTATACAAACATATAAAAATTGTGATTATTACGGAGGATTGATATCGCATATATATTAGGAGATGATTTCCCACTAAGTTCTTGAACAAGGAACAAATGTATGTTTTGTTATGTGTGTAACTTATGCCTAGATCGTTTACAGAAAGTATGTGGTAGTTGAAGATCTTTCAAAGAAAAAGAAAAAATGCTTGTAGAGTGGGTTAATTGATGGTTAATTTATGGTAGAGCCATGAAACTGCTACCTGAGCCTAGGAGTAAAGATTAACTCATCCGCTTAGACATCTCTGAAATAAATTTATTGAACATTTGAATAAATAAAAAAGCTATTTTTATTCTTTACAATAAAACACTGATTTCACAGGATATGACTTCTGTAGCTCATGATTTGCTTGGGTCTTGCTAAGACCATAGTTATCTTTGTAGGTTTAAAGAATCGAAAGTTAATTTGAACTCCTCCTCTCCTCCCCTTTCACCTTCTCTTGCTTTTAAGCTTCCTCTGTTTTAGACGTGTTTTATTTGAGAGTGAGTCTGACTCTTCCTTTCACGGGTGTTTATTAGGCTTGGATGCTCAGACTAGAGATTTTTCCATTGATAAAAATTGGTGACTCTTACATTGGTGAAAATTAGATGCTGGATTTTCTCCCTCGCTCCCTCCCAGATCCCTAGATCTACTCCCAAGATTGTCAGTTTAGCAAATTGACTATCTCTTTCCTAAAAGTACAAGCTTCCTGGGTAGTGAACATGCAACCGTCTTTGATTTCCATGGATTTGTGTGTTCTTTTTTATTATTTTTAAGGTTGTTTGAAACACTTGAATGTAGCGTATGCAAAATAATTTTGCAAATGAAGCATAGATGTAACATAAATAAAAGTAGAAACAATAGTTGGCCATATCAGTGTTCTATCTCTGCTGAAGGGCCATTTTAATATTTTTTGGCTGTTTGCCCTAAGTGAGCTCCATAGACTCTGAGACTTTTTCATGATTCATTCATTCTTTCTAGTGAGGATTTTTCTTTCTGACTCTAGGAGTGGATCTTTTCAGCTTCAGCTGGCCTTTAGTTGTAAAACTTACCTCTTGTTTTACTTCAATCTCTCACCTTTTTCCATTTAGACTTTTTCTGTTTGAACATAAACTGAAGGACCCTGAGCCTACCTGTGTATTGGGCAGCCTTTTGTTCCTCTAAATTATTCTGTGGTAGCTCCTGGCAGCTGTCCTAGACACACAGAGACATTTCCAACTGTTACTCTGTTCTTCTCAGCTCAAAAAGAGCGATGCAATATGAAGTAAAACAGTTGCAAGCATGCAAAATAGGTGTTACTTGTAAGGTAGTGAGAAGTTTAAACCATATGGCATTTTGGGGGATTACCTCACATAGATGCAAAATAATCTGTCTAATATTAATTCACTGAATTGAACTTTAGATGAAGATCTAATATATTGTATTTATTTTTATGATCCTGTGTATTTAGCATTTTTTATCATAAAGTATTTTGGACAGAGCATCGACTTTTAGGAACAGGGAAGTACACATTTTCTACACAGAAACTGTTGTTTATTCTTATTATTTATTATTTTTAGGTTTCAAATGCTGTCTTAGCATCCGTACTCCATTTCTTTTGCTTCTGGTTAGGTATATAAAGTGCCCTTTTGAATGGGTTACCCAATCATGTAGTCTCTTGCAACTACAAGGTTGCTAAACCTTTCCATCCCTCTTTTTTTCCCCCCACTCCCATAAATGTAAAGCTGGTATTGTGGAATAATAATTGTTCATAATGGCAGGCTTTTTTGGGTCAATTGAGCGCAGCTTGGGCTCAGCAACAGGAAAAGGCAAGCACTCATTTGAATGCACATATACTGTGTGTTTTGCTAGTTCTTGCATAATGAGAAATTTACTATTCAGCAGTAAATATTTGAGGCAATCATACTGTGTCAAATTCTGACTTGTAGGAGTGGTTTCCTAGGAAGATCTTACTTGGTAAGGCAGTACAAAAGTTTTTGAACTTTTTACTAGTCTGAATTTTCTTAGGAGACTACACTTAATTCATTAAGCGTTTGTTTTGCCCTATCGTAAATGCATGGGAGTAAGGAGGTTTCTCTGCCTGCTTTGGTGAGCTCCAGTGACAGCTTGATGCTTCCAAATCTCACCTCCAGCCTCTAATGCTTTTCTTGTTTACCACAGGATATTAATTTGAGTGCAAACTTTTACATGGCAGGATCTCCTCCCTTGTAGTAGTGCTGCTGAGCATGAAAGCTAAAGCTAATTTACCTTGTGCCTTTTTTTTTTTTTTATTTTTAATGCGTGTGGGTAAGAAATACACCACACTTTATGAGTTTGTCCTAGTAAAGTGTTCCTACTCGTTCCCTATCTATTCCAAGATAATATTATCTATAATTCTGTTCCTTCCGTCACCTAGCGACAACAGTTCCTTATACCTTTATCTGGGCTTGGACGTAATGATTGTGTTATCTTTGAAATATATACACATATCTTTTAACACTGTACGGGGAGACTGTATAATTTACCTGAAGAGCTACATTCTAGTGACTTCCCTCCATATTCTTCACTCAGAATCCCTGCTTTAGGGGGTCTCTGCCTGCAGAATAATACAGGTTAGTTAATTGGTGAGAGTTACTCTTTACTTAATGGAAAACAATCATATGAACATACCTAAAGTCTAGTTTTACTTAAAGCAACTTGCAGTTGGAATGGTTACCATGGTAAACATGGGTACTTCCATGTTTGTAATGTAAACTAATAAAAACTTCAAATATATGAGAGTAATGAATCTGTATTTGCCAGTGAACCTTTATAGACATCATGCTCTGATCTTTATACTGTGTAGTTCAAAAAACTCTATTCCTTTTTTCAAGGTTCTTAGTTTTGCAGTCCTAATTTACAAATTTTTATTCATTTTGGGTATTCTTGGGAAAATAAAATGTATATTGAGTTTAAAATAGAAATGGTTAAATCTGTTGAATATGTGATCATTTTATGATTCTTATTGGCATAGTTTTTCCAATTGAATCATACTAGCAGGGAGAAAATGAGTGTCACTGCATTTGAGTGTCTCCTTTTGGAGATGTGCACATATATTTATATATATTTTATTTATTTATTTATTTATTTATTTTGGAGACAAGGGTTATAATGTATCCAGGATTTCACAAGAGGAATTCGAGAATGTCCTAGTATTTAAAAGATTAGTTTCCTTCCATTAAATTAGAAATTATAGTTAGTGTGCTTCCATATTGTTTCTTTTTTCATTCTTTCAGTCTTTGTAAGGACTATTTTAAGCTTTAGGAGATTGTCTTGGACTTCTTAATTTTTAAGGTAACTGTGCTATGTTAAATACCTTGAGAAATGTTCTTGAATATTTTTATGTCTTTTTGTTTCCTTTGCACTCATCTACTTGGTTTGATAATTGATACTTAGTTAAGTGTTTTAAATATGCAATAATCCCTTGACTCTTGGGTACTTTTACAAGTTTTTAGTGCCCACTTCTAGTGTTTCTTACTCAAACATTTTTAAATAGGAAGTTAGAAGTGGAAAAGGAGTTTTGATCTGTTATTCAGGGAGACTTTTAAGTGTTCCTTTTTCTTTAAATTCTTGCTACTTTCATCTAAAAAGTCAGAATCACAATTATTTATAGAAATTTTAATTATATAAAATAGACAACTGCATAATCTGCAAGGGTCTCTACTGGGAAAGAGTTGCAGTATGAACTTGCAACTTCTCAGGCTTCTTTAAAAAATACTGTTAAATTGTTTTGTCCGCTTTGTGCCTTTACCCTATTTGTCAATCCAAAGTGGAATTAATTTCATGTAATTTATATGTAGGAGAGTGGTTAGAATAGAAGTAAATTAAACAATTTACAGAAGGGATAATCATGTCTTGTTCGGAATGAAACTCTGTCACAGTATATGATTGTATTTCCTATGAATAGACATAAAAACAGGGTTATGAACAACAGTATTTTGTGTTTGAACAACATGGATAGTTTGGTCTTTATGACAAGTACTAGCATAAATGCTGGGGCATACCTTTATTTCACAATTAGAAAACAGAGTTAAGACATTCAACAGTTTGACCTTTGCCTGTGTTTTTCTAAACCACTTTAATGTGTTTTTTTTTTTTTTTTACAGTGGTTAAATTTTCCCTTTCCTGTTTGACAATTTTTCTTTTCATGAGCAGTTTCAGTCTTCTGATTCTTTTCCTTACTCTCCTTACTATATATAAAAACAGCTAGATTTTACAAAAAAAAGTCTTATTTTCAAAATTTTAAATGCTTAATGCTGTCTTTTACATTTTACATTTCAGATGTTCTATACTTTTTTACTGTATAAAAGAGAGAGGAAAAAAAAGAAAAAACACACATGTATGGACATAACTTGCTGAAATCTTTACATATGGAAATATGACATTTCAAGAGATTAGGCATATTAATGTGGTACACTCAAAGTATTTATCTTCAGTCTTTACTATTTCATTAGGGAGTGGGAAATTAAAGCAATCGCTATAGTCTGTAGTTCACTACAGACAGGGCTGGTGCTGATATCTTGCCAGTCTTTGGAACTATCACCACTGAAAATGTCTCTGCCTCAGTAGAAATAGAGAAGAAGGTTCCCTTGTGTGACAACTAAGGTCTTTGTGAAAAGTGTTGAGGTTACACTGTGAAATTTTGGTCAAATATTACTAAAATTGCTTGTATTCTATGAAAATAACTAGTAGTAGTGGCACCCAGGAGTGTAGCTGGCAGGATATATGGGTGCTTTATTTTGTATGTTTTTCTTCTCTCTAGTGTATTTAATGCCTATACTTCATCTCTACCAAAGTTGTGAAAGTCTTCCCATGTTAAAAAAAAAAAATTGCTTTGGCTACAGTTTTATTGTCTTTGGGAGCTGGCATACCATAACAAACAGTTGAGCAATGCAACGATTGTGTAGTCTTGTGTTAGCTAAACTGAATCTTAGTAATTGGGCTCAGTTCTAGTAACCCTTGGGTAAAATTGTTGAGTGTAACATAAATGTTCGTTTTGCTAATGCAATTCTGTTCCCAGTAGCATCATATTTTCCTTGTAGGGCAGACCCAGATCCAATTACATGCTGGTTTCACTTGATCAAACTTTGAGAGCTCTCCTTCGTATGTATTTTTTGTTTGTTTTTCCTTTGGAAAGCTCAGTCTCCTCTATCATCCCCCCAAAAGTTGGAATATAGAAATACAGCGTGAAGAGAGGAAATAAGTGTTATTTTTAGACTCTGGTTTCTGTAACAGGGCTGTCTTCCTACCCCTTTTCTGAAATACTGAGAGTTCAGGAATAGCTTCAGGGCCATTATATATGAGTTTATTTCTAAATTTAAAATATTATATAAATTTTATTATCCAATAAAAAGTAATATTTTAAAACATTGAAGTTTTCTTGTGAAAGAAATTCCATTGCCAGGTCATCTTATCAGTGGATACTTATGAAAACAAGTTTTACAAAGCATGACAGTATTGAGCAGGAGAGGTTAGAAAAGACTGCATTAGAGAACTGAGGCACGTGGAAAATAAGAGAACTGATATAAATAAAGGTATGTACCAGAGGGAAAAGGGAGTAGTTTAATTGCTCCTGCCTGGTTTAGCAAACAAATTACCCTTGAAAGAAGATGGAAAAAATATCTTGGTCTGTAGTGGGTGAACTGACAAACACAGATAGCTTATATTGTGTCTTGATGAAATTTGGCTTAAAACATTTTAGTTTTGTGTCTGTTTACATTTCTGTAATGCTGACATCAGTATATACTGATAATTAAAAATACTTAAATATTTTGCAGTTATAGAAAATTATTACTCTTAACACTTTTTTTTTTAACTACTGAAGGCACACAGGGTATTTTGTTCAGGGTTTAGGGTTTTTTTTAATATCTCTACTACAGCTACTACATAGTATTTATCTGTAGTAAAATGTGTGTTTTAAGATGTGCATGTAGAAGTTTGACCATCTTAAATTCATATAGTGTGTATTTGTGTGTTAACCTGTATGAAACATTAAGAGCTGAACTTGGGTGTTTAGCTCTTAAATGTCTTTGAAGCAGGTGGTGTTGATGGGCGAGTAAGCAGTTACAGATGACACTGCTGAACTGCACTCTGAGATGTGGCAGAGACACCATAAGAGAGAGACTGTAATACTGTCCCCAGCAGGAAGACAGGGAAGTGGGAAATCCTGCAGAGCAGGGTGGGTCTCGCCTTGCTAAAGATGTCCAGCACCAAGCTGGACATGCTTGTGAACACTGATAAGGGACCGAGACCTGCATGATGACAGTGCAGAAAAAGCAGATGCTCTTACTGATCTTACCTGAGGATTTTGAAAGAGTCTTTGTAGGAATGACCATAGCACAGTCACATACTCCTTCCCTATGGGTATGAAAGACAAAAGTCCATCATGGATTTGAATGACCCCTGACTAGCTCCTCTGGCTGGGCCATGACCTGAGTATCCCTCCCCTGCCCTTACCTGGGCTGAGGTAACTCCTTGTGAGGCTGAGATGCCCCTGCATGTTCAGGGTGTAGAGATGCTAGTATATTTTCAACTCCTTGCAAGATTGAGAGACCTCTCTGTTCTCAGCATGAAGTAACTATAAATTGCTATAGCAATTTTCATTTTATTTTAGTTGCTTTTAATATTATTATTTCTTTTTCTGGGACAAGCAGTGTACTCCATTTAGTTTTGATGAGTCTTGTAACAATCATGCCAGTTAATGGTGGATATTGTTATCACAAAGATCTTGTGCTGGTGAATAAAATCAACCAACCAAAGCTCAGTGGTTGTTGCCCCTCTGGATTATTTTACTGTCTCCTTTAATGACACCACAACAAGTTTATGTTTCACTGTTTGCTTATTATACTCAAGCAGTTCAGTAGATTCCTTTGGGATATGATTTACACACTTTTTTTTTTTCCTCCAGATTTGAAGAATAGAAGCATGCTTTCCATTGAGACTTACACTAACATTTATGATACAGAATGTCTCTAAGTGAGAAGAATAGCGTGGTTTTTGCATATGAGTCTTCAGTACACGGCACCAATGTACTCCACAATCTCAATGATCAGAGAAAGCAAGATATTCTTTGTGATGTTACTGTTTTAGTGGAAGATCAGCGATTTCGGGCTCATAAAGCTGTGCTTGCAGCTTGCAGCAATTATTTCCTTTCAAGAATTGTGGGCCAGTTGGATTCTGATCTTATCATCACTTTACCAGAAGAGGTGAGTGTTGTTTCTTTCTGTATTTTACCTGCCAGTGCTTCTACTCTGATGCGTTCACTTCTATTTCCCAATACAGAATACTTACCTTAAGAATTATTAATCTCGGTTAAAAGAGTTAAGAACTGTAGGGAGAGAAATTTCTAAGTTGAGAAGCTGCCATTAATTAAGGTAAGAGCTAGACAGACAGTGTATGTATCACAGACTAATAAGTGGATGTTGCTTTGGGGAGTGTATAGAGGAGTTCTGTTTACTGAGGTGGATGTTGATTCTAAAATGGTGCACACTGTTGAAAGTAAGCAAGTTGCACAAAAAGTGTGTTTAATATCTCCCTCAAATGCTGGAGAGAACTAGACTGCCTATATGGAAAGGAAATACTTTTGAAATAATAAAGGTTACAGTAGCAGTGCCACTTACCTATTTAAATTAATCTTTTCAAGATTCATTTTGATGAATGTATGTTCCAAAATGCATGTTTGAGAAATATAACTATACTGATATTCCTTAATCACAAGATTACTGAGGTTTATTACTGTTTTGCCAGTTCACTGTTGTTTTAACACATTGATTTTGAGTTTGTCTATGGAGTTACCATACTTTTGAAATGGTGAAAATGTAATTCAGCTACATTTTAGGTGTATTTTTCCCTCTAAACTTTAAGTCCCCCCCCTAAATTGATAATGAATTTAGAGCCATTCCATGGGAGTGAGCCGGAACCTGTCATCCCATAGGAAAGAAAATAGTTTGCTGTCTAAAGTACTCAAGACATTTAGAGATTCCAGGCAGTATTTAAGTGTGAATAGTCATGTTATAGGAGGCTTTTATAGGCCTAACAAATGATAGTGAGAAACTTTGGACATGGGGTTGCCTAAACATTTAGTGATGTGTTTCTAATGGTTGGGTGTGTGGATGGGTGCCTGTGACAGTCCTCGACCTAAAAGGTGTCATTATCTTCTCCCGGTTAAGCTGAGAGTTGCATAGTTTGCAACCTGAATGTAATTTGATGCTGTCTGTATTCATATTAAGCTACCAGATAAGAGCTTAGACTCCCTCCATCTTTTACAAACTGGTAGTTGAACTAGCCATCCTCAGCCTTCTTGATTCCTGGTCAGAGGAACCAGGAACTAAGTTGTTCAGCACTGCACTTACATGTGAAAAGAACCTCTTAAGTGATCTGATTGTATCCTGAAGTAGCAGTAATAAAAAGAACAGGTTACTCTAGATTTGATTTTGTAACACAGAAGTAATGAAAGGAGGCTTCCTGGGAGGAAGTTATTTTTCACCCCAAAGCTGACAACATGTAAATAGTTCAGACCTCAGCTAGAGTCTTCTAAAGCTGAGCAAAGGTAAGCAACATACATGCGTTCCTAGTAATGTTAGGAGATAATGTTATTGACCTGTCCGTTCACATGACATGTTCAATGTTAATAACAGAGAAGATGAAATCAAAAGACCTGCATTCCGTTAAAATATGTGCATTGCTAGCTTTGTAATATGTCTGTGGTGACATATCTCTACAGATATATTACAAAGCTACCAAAGCACCTATTTTAGATGGTCTTTTCAGCATTTTAGCTGATTTTTTTTATTTAGAAAAGAAAGAAAAAGGAGGAGTGGACTTGGCTCATGGGCTATCTGTAAAGAGTGTTCGTGATTTCTGATTGCCATTGATCAATGAGTTTGTGTCAAGCAGGTCTGTTATAACATAACAGCGCTATGTCACTCCTGTCCATCCTCCTTACTGTTCTGTGTAGTATCTTCGCCCCCACCATGGTGAAGAGGGAACTTTGTTTTGGAATAACTGAGATAACGTTGGAAGAATAAGAAATACAGACTGAAGTTGGAGGCAAGAGAGAAGCATCAGGGATGATAAAACTGAGTGAACAGGGACCAGAGTTTGGAAAGAAAAAGGAGGAATGCAGTCATAAAAATTATGTCAAGTTTACACTTAGCACTTAGTAACAATGTCATTTAGCATTATGAATGTATGAACTAAATCTGCTGAAGCAACAGTTAGAAATACTAACAGTGAATGTCATGTTTTAATTATATGATCTGATTGCTTGGTAAAAACAATTTAAGATTCAGCAACTTGAGTTTCTCTTCTGAGAAGTGCCAAATATTTTGAAATAAGTCAGTTCATGAAGCATATTTAAGGGAGACAAATGTCAATCACATGGTTTGACAGCTTATTAACCTTTTTAATCATCTAAAGTATTTTAAGTTTAAAATGAAAGATATCAGACTTGTGAGTGTGAAATACCAAAGTATTCCTGTAATTAAAGTTGTTCATGTACATTATATTGCCAAAACTAAACCCTGATGACTTTCTGTCAGTTTTCTTGTTTGTTTGTTCTTATTCTAAGAATTTTAGCCCACGTGCAAATTTAGACTTCTCTACAAATTGCTCCTCTGGGTTAGGCCAGAAGTCCATCTGGCTTTGTATCTTGTTTGAGTGGAGCCAACTGGAGCTGCACAGGAGAAGATGTAAGGAGTGTTGGGTGACCCTTCCTTCTGATCCTTCCAGTTTGTACTAATAGGAGGTTCTGGAAATACTTTATGTGGAAAGTGTGCAGGTTTTGGAAATATGGCTATATTTTATTGATTTTCATGTATAAGCATCATCTTTATACTAAACTTCTTTGACTAGGTTACTAAGCCTAAAGACCTCATGGCAGCTTAGGGGCCTTAGATAAACACTGCTTTTTATGCTTGTCTTTATGTTATATTGTGTAATCAGTAAGCTATCGCAAGAGCACTCAAGAGAGTGTCTTAGAGAACTTTCCAAATTAGATTTTAGTGTGCAAAATCTTATGCTAAATTAGCTCTGTGGGAGCTGTCTTCAGTCACATTTAATGCATTACTCAGTTTCGAGGGGAGGGTGAGAGATCTAGTTAATAAATTAAACATTAGTATGTAATTAACTTTGTTCCCTTCTTTTATAAAACAAAAATCAATGCTTTATGCTGAATAAAGCATTATGTTAATATACATCAACTGTACTACATATTTCTGCCAACAATGTGAGCTTCAGTGTATGGTTAGTAATAGTGGATATATTGCTCTGTCCTTCCTAAAAGGAAGTGTATCATGATTTGTAACATGAGGTGGTATGTGTACAGCCTTCTAACTGATTTCCTCAGATTTTTTTTTCTTTTTCCATTTTTGAAAGATTTTGTTTATTTTGAAATATTTTGTTTAGTTTGTAACAATCCAGAGTTTTTATTTGTGACCTTTGGACTTCCTTTCTTCTGCAGAAGAAACTGAGATGGTAATGATTAAGTTGTTCAAAGTAAATCTACCTGCTCCTAATAGTCTTTAAACTGAGAGTAACTGCTTTTGGTGTAGAGTTTTTGAATATGTTTTTAATCCATGGGAACAAGAAAGCAGTGAAAGGCTATAGTAACAAATTTTCACATGATTAAATTTTATTTTTCAAACTTTTTGTTATCACTGTTGTATGAAACTGAACAAATAAGAAAAAGAATTACCCTTTAAAGGAAGGGTTAATTACCATTAAGTGCCGTCATGTTGAAAATAATTCACACACAACTTGGGTTTGAGAGGCAAATTTAAAAATTGGACTCCAGCTTCTGGTTTTCAGTGGGCAACAGTCTTTTTTGTTATTAGTGTTATATTGGCAGAACTGTTTAAAAGACTGATCATAGTGAAGCAAACAATTGTCATAAAATATACAGGATAGAATTGTATCAAAAAATCTGCCTCGGGATGAATGTGGGCAGATGTCTTCTATGTTTCTTTTACCATGTTCTGTCTTGCACAGTTTGCTCACAGGTAAACGCAGAGTGTGTGTTTCTGACTCCTGTTCTTATATTGTACACTTGGTCTGTAACTGAAAACTTGCCAATGAAGCTGCTTGGTGGACTAGAAGTAGAAGCATATTGAGATTTGCTCTTTTTAATCCTCTCTGTTCTTACAGATGAAGACAAAGGTTGGTTTGGTCAAGGTTTCACCAAGCAGGAAGCTGGCCATGCTAATCTGTGTGATTTTTTTTTTTTCCTCTCTTTTTTTAAATAGGTAACACTTAAAGGATTTAGTCCTTTGCTTCAGTTTGCATACACAGCTAAACTTATTTTAAATAAAGACAATGTGTCTGAAGTTTGCAAGTGTGCTGAATTTCTGGGAATACGTGACATTGAAGAATCTTGCTTTCAGTTTCTCAAATTCAAATTTTTGGATTGTAAATCTGATCATCAGGAATTTTCCAGGAAGAAATGTTGTACGCAGCATTGTCAGAAAACAAACCCTAAAATTGGCAATGTGGATGATGCAGATGTAGAAATAGAAGATGAAGCAGAGGAGCTCCTCGAAAAAGAATGTATTCAAACTCCTCAGTTGAAGCTCTGTAAAGATGAAGAAAATGCTAAAATGTCTCCCACTTTCCAAGATAATCCTAATCAAACATGTGATCCTGCACATTTAGAAAGGGGGAATGTTTCAAGCTCATCTTCCCTATGCCCCAAGTATAGGAAGTTCCAAAAGGCTTTTGGAAATGACAAAGTTCATACTTCAGAAGTTGGTCCCAGTATTAAAGATATTCAGGTGCCACCAATTGCTACTTTTCTTCAGAAGGAGTTACCTGATAATGACAGCACACAAAAAACTCAGGAGTGTGCACCTATGCAGCTGGTCTCAAAATGTGAAGAGGCTCAGGTAAAAATGGAAGAAGGGGAGGAAGAGAGTAAGAAAAAAGAAGAAACAAAGAGAGATCCTCTCACTCAGCGCGTTTCATGTCCTGTGGAGAAAGTGGATGTTGCTGCTTTCCCCCCAAACTCTGCTGCACCTCATGAATCCAATTCTGTGTCTTTTTTACATACGTGTGAGCAATATGGTGACTTGAACTTCACTGGTATGCAAAGCAACACAGCCATAGCAGAGAAAAGCGTCACAAATACTGGAGCGAGGAGTGACAAAATTGAAAGTCAAGATGCTGCACCTTCAGAGATGGATTTGTGCACTAGGGAAACCATTAACATTGCATCAGCTGGTGATCGAAGCAGTGTGGAGAGAGAAGTAGCAGAACATCTAGCAAAAGGGTTCTGGAGTGATATTTACAGTACAGAAACTTGCCAAGTACATTTACCACCTTCAGTAGCAAAAGAATGCCTGGAACCAGTATATTCAGGGAAGAAGCCGGAGTGTCCGTGGCTGGGTATCAGGATCAGTGAAAGCCCTGAACCTTGCCCCCAAAGAACTTTCACAACACTGAATTCTGTCAACTGCCCCTTTATAAGCAACCTTAGTGCTGAAGGATGCTCCAACAACTCTGAAATAAGCAGCGGAGATTATGTGCAGGGACAGCAGCAGGATCAGTGTCCCTATAACTATGTGATAAGTTTGGGAGAGGATTCGGAGACTGACACTGAGGGAGACAGCGAATCCTGTTCAGCAAGAGAGCAGGACTGTGAGGTAGGGATATGCCTGTATATCCTTTGCTTCTCGATCTTGGGCCACTCTTCAGAAACCTAGTTCTGAGTCCCTTGTAATTTGTCGTTGCTTATTTAAAATCTCATTTACCGTTCAATCTTTTTGCCTAAAGATTCTAAGAGTTAGGCAATTCACAGGAACTTATTTGTCAGGTTGTCAGATGGTGATATTTGGTACAGCAGTGCATGTTTGAGTATTAGATCTTTTGGACACCTGTGATATTTCTGGAGCAACTTTATCAAAGAGGTTGCAAGTAAACAAAGATTTGGGGAGGGAGAGGAGGTGATTTGGGTTTCTTTTGTCATTGTTTTTGAGGCGGAAGGGAGGATTGTTTCAGTCAAACTGGGAAAGGTCTAAACTTCTTGTATTTAAAACTAGTATAATGGTATTGCCTTCACTGTAATGTAGGTTGTATTTGATTGTCTGTAGAAGTCATTGGCACTTCTTTCTTTCATGCCATTGCTTTAATAAGATTTCAGATGTATGCCATAAGTAATATAATACCACAAGGCTTACTATGTGCAGCAAATGATTTCTGTCGCAGTTCTTAGAGCAGCAGTATGACTGTGTACATGATGAATCATTCAATGTTGTGGAAAAAATGTTTTAAAAGTTTTAAAGTTTCTTTTCAAGATCTAGGGACCTTACTGAGTATTAGATGTATAACCAGTGGTGGCAGGCAAAGCTCAGTCCCAGAACTAAATAAACACATTTCCCATCTTTATATTATAAAGAAGTGACATCATTGCAGAGAGCAATACTGTGCCTGCTTGTTTACCTATTTATGTTTACCATGAGAGCTCTCAAATGCAGAAGGACACCCAAATTCAGGACTGTGGCTATAGCAAGGTGATGTATTCCTGCTGCTTACTATGCTCTGATGTAAGGTTGAGTACTTCGTAAAACTCAGCAGTTATTTTATGAAGGTAAAGATGTCTTTCAGTATTAAGCTTTTTTTATAACTTGTATATATTTCTGCAGCTACTGCTTCTGTAGCTTAGGAACACATGACATAGCAAGAACCTGTTTCTACCCCCAATATTAAAAAGTATAAGGTAATTATGACTTTGAGCTGACCTCTGCATTTTAAAGGTGCATTTTTTTCTTGAAAAACTATGATTTTCTTTTTCCCTTCCAAAAACTAACAGTATAAAAATGCATGCAAAATATATTTTTAGTAACAGTTTAGGGGAAACTTAGAATATCCTGTTGATTTTTGACACATTTTGTACACCACCTCACCATAATTCATTTTTTTAGAGCATATCACTTGAGTGATTGCTCTGAATATGCTTAAGAAGCTCAAGTGTAAATGTGTAGCTTAACTCAATTTCTGCATTGCCAGTTCACCTGTCTGAAACCCTTGGATTTTATCTACCTAACCTGATGACTATATTAGATTACTCTCATCTCTGACCAAAAAAAGAAAAATGCAGATACTATGTGCTTGAAGAATGATTAAAACTAAATTTTAAATTCAGCTGTTAGTGTTTATGTGTTTCAGTTTCACCTTTGATTCAGAACTGTATGTTGTATTTCAGGTAAAACTGCCATTTAATGCCCAAAGGATCATTTCACTTTCCAGAAATGATTTCCAGTCATTTCTGAAAATGCATAAATTGACTCCTGAACAATTGGACTGTATCCATGATATCCGAAGACGAAGTAAAAATAGAATTGCAGCACAGCGATGTCGTAAGAGAAAACTTGACTGCATACAAAATCTTGAAACCGAAATTGAAAAGTTGGTATGTATAAATATTCATTATTATTGAATTAGTCTCTCTTAAATATCTTGCCATTTGCCAGTATTCTAAAAGTGTTTTTATCCAATCCAATTGTACCAACTTTACCACTCTTTTTCACATGACTCCTTGATAACTGTTGTAGATTGTCTGTGCACCTCTCAAAGAGTGCACATTTTTCCTTTTCTAGTTTTGTTTCTGCTTGAGGAAAAAGCGCATCACAGCCTGCTTTTTGGGTGAATTCTGTTTCTGAAGCCTATCAACATTGAGCCTGATTACACAGAAGAAACTAAACTATCATTCCATTCTGCTCAGATTTAAGCCCTTTTCCTTCTTCTGCTTGTTGTTGTTCAGTTTGTCCTACTGCTCATGATGGAGTTAAATGTGACTAAGGTTTTCATTGAATTTTTTTGGTAGAGCTGAAAAATACTGTTAGCTGTCTAAGCATTGGTTCTTGTAATACGCCAACGCAGACTGATAAACTATTTCCCAACCCTTGAAACTTGAAAACATTTTTCATTGAGACTCTTGCAGAAAGGGGGAAAATGCAGCAGAACTCAGGAAGCTGCATAACATTTTTAGCAGTGGCATCAAGATTGTAGCTAAGGAATTAATGAATCCAGATTTCCCCAAAATCATGCACTTATATATTTGTGTGTATATATTTGTGTGTGTGCATATATATATAAATAAATAGATATAAATGTATATTTTGTTAAAAGATAATGGAAAGTTAAATACATAACTTCAGAATAATCATGGATGATTTGAAGTTCTTGTAGCAAGAAAATTGTTGTTAATTTTCTTTCTCAATCTTTGTTTGACCTGCTCTTCTTAATTCAAATGGATGGTTTAGTTTGAGTGAGTTAGGGTTAGTATTCTTGTAATTTTTTTTTTTTTTTGTGAAGGTTTAGACTTTGTGCTTTATCTCGATGAGTTTGATTTGTCTATCAGCTAGGTATATATGTAGTTATGTAAGCACTTCTGACATTAGAGTGAAAAGGAAAGTAAAATTGGAGCAAAGTTCTATGGGCTAGTACTCAATTTGCGTTCTGAAGTGCTTCATCATCTTTTGTGACACACACTGTACTTCTAAAACAATTTAGATAAGGCAGGACTAAGGTGCAGTGCAAGCCTGGTAAGTTGACAGAGAAGTCCATTCAGCGTGGTGAATGAATATGGTGTTGTAGGGACAAGGGGAATCAGGAGGTCATGTTAATACAAGTCATATTAGTCTAACTGAAGAGAGATGATGTTTCCAACAGTTCCAAACTTTTTGAGTGTTTTTGTCATCTTAGTGCTATTTCTGCTTGTTATGTAACTCTGACAATATTGTGCAACAGTTGAAAAGCTTTTTTTTTTTTTTTTTAAATGATTCATCAGCAAGATTCAACGTGCAGTTGACTGAATAGAACAAGTGACTGTGGTAGTCATACTGTAACACGATTACACAATTTCTTCACTGGACCAGCACTAGAAGGGAATGAGTGTCTGCTATTTTCAGATATTGCAATACAAGTTCTATAAAATCAGCTCAATTGTGAGAAGAGAGTCATGTTGTAGGCACAGACATGTTCCAATCCCTTATTTTCTCTAGCTGTGCAGGGAACGTTTCTTCAAAATTTAGACCTCATTTGGAGCTATTAAGCATGTCTAAATAGCAGTTACCGTTTAGGATGATCAAACTTGTGTCATGAGCAAATAGACAAAACCTGAGCTCTATCTAGGTGTAATTGCCAGTTTAGGGTACATCTGTGAAAGGCTATGGTACATCCACGTTACTTCAGGTATGACTACTTCTGCCTTGTTCTTGCTGCCCTATGTCAGTGTTGTGTCTTAGAACTGTTAGATTCTTTAATCTTCTCAAGATATTCTCTGGATTAGGGTTTTGAAAGAGTATATAACATTGTAGCTATGGTTTGAAAAGTGTTGGCAAGTGAATAATGCTTAGTATACTATGTAGCCTGTTAGGAAATATTATTTGATTAGAATCCTCATCCTAGTTTCTAGTTTGTACAGATTTAGTAGTTTGTACAAAATGCATGTTTTCTTATATTAATTTATATTACTGGTTGCTTAAAAGGCTTTTGTTTTTCTCAGATATCAAAAACACAGTATTTGTGGTATGTCTCTTGGGTGCATCCTGCACCTGGGACAGACTGACCCTCTGCATGAGGACAGGCTGGGATGATTGGCAGCGGAACAGCTCCCTGAAAAGGACCTTGAGGGTGTGGGAAGCCAGCAAGCTGAACATACAGTGTGTCCAACAGTGTGTCCTGGCAGGAAAAATGGTCACCTGGGCTTCTGTATTAACAAAAGCACAGCCAGTGTTTGGAGGCAGTGGTCATTCCCCTTATACTAGGCACTCATTAGAAAACATCTAGAATGTTGTGTCCAGTTTTGGGCCCCTCTGTAGGAAATTCATTGTTTAAACAAGAGCAAGGGCAAGAGAAGATCACCAGGACACTGGAAAACCTGTCCCATGAGGAGAGGCAGAGGGAGTAAGGGCTTATTCAGCCTGGAGAAGAGACCTCAGTGGCAGGACCTAACAGCTGCCCACCTATGTTTGTGGGATGGTCCCCCAGGTCCTGGAGTCAGGCTCTTTACAGTGAGAAAAGAGATGCTATTATCAGCCAGCATGGGAGGTTTTGGCCAGAGGTAAGGAGCAGAGGGGTTGTCCACGCTCCAGTCTTGGTTTTCAAGATGTAACTGGACAAAGCCCTGAGCAATTGGCAATATTCACTAATGTTACTTTGTTTTAGCAATATTAGCATCTTTATTGAAGTATGTTATCTGTCAGCTATTTCTGACAGCAAAAGGAGTTACATTGCAAAACTGTTTCTGAATGTAGAAGTTTCAGTGTTAAGCAATAGTCTGTGTCATTTCCTAAGTCCATGTGTATCCAAAATGTACATAAAGTGATTTCAGATTAGGAGATCTGATAACAGTTGCTCAAAAAAATGCTCACTAGTGCTAATTTGTTGGTAAAGCAGCCTTTCAAATCATTTTAGGCAAAAAGGATAGGTAGCCACTGTTTCCCTTGCAAAATGCCATGCAAAGCTAGTCAGTTCTCTCCAAAATGTGAAGATTGCAATGTGAGGTTTCTTCCGCAAGAGGGAATGCAAGAAGAACTAAAAATAAATTCCAAAAGAGTTGATGTAGCAGCAATGATAACACATAATCTTAATGATTATGATATCTCACACTTTTCAAAGCTTCATCTGAAAACTGAAATTTGTATGTCTGAAACTGCCTTAATCTTTTTCTTAATTAATAAGAATTTTTTTTATTTAATAAGAAATGTAATAAGACAGAATTGTGTGAAAGTCTTCTAATTACTTAACTGTGGTCTTGCATATTTGCTGCCTCCTGCGCTTCTTTGCCCTTTTTTCGGATTTTCTTTTGTTCCAGATGTCACTTCCATCTTTAGGCCAGCTCCACAGTTTTTCATAGCATGACTTACTAAAAGTCTCCAAATATTTCAAGACTTTGTACAATATGAAGTAAAATAGTTTGTTAGCTTTTAATTAGTGGTATTCTTTTTCATTTGATATTCATTAGTGAATTGCCATGCCTTTGGGCTTTGCCCTTTGTTTGGGAAACCCTGCTGTATTGTGTAGGCAGACTAAGCTGTTTAAAACAGTGTGGAACTTCTAGAGAAGATCCAGTGTGGAGTGACAAAGATGGTTAAGGGACTGGAGCATCTATCACATGAAGAAAGACTAAGTGAGCTGGGTCTGTTTTGCCTGGAGAAGAGAAGACTGAGAGGAGATCTGATCAATATGTACAAATAACTTAGGGGAGAATGTAAAGAGGATGGGGCCAAACTCTTCTCAGTGGTGGCCAGTGACAGGACAAGGGATAGTGAGTACAAATTGAAACACAGGAAATTCCACCTCCATGTGAGGAAGAACTTCCCTACTGTGAGGGTGACAGAGCCCTGCAACAGGCTGCCCAGGGAGGTTATTGAGTCTCCTTCTCTGGAGATCTTCCAAATCTGCCTGGATGTGACCTTGTGCCAGGTCCACAGGGGTTGGACTAAATGATCTCTAGGGGTCCCTTCCAACTTTAACTATTCTGTGGTTCTATGAAAGCAAGGTCAGTCTGAATAGTATCCAGAACTCATAAGCAATGAAAGCTCAAAACATTTGCCCTGTAATTTCTCAGAATAACATATAAGAACAGTGGATTATCTACCTGGTGATTACTCCGTTCTTGTCTCTTCAGTCTGTTAATTTGTCACTCCTCTGCCGATTGTCTCAAACTCTGTAACTTCTCGTGTTCTAGTTAGTGTTTTAGAGCAACTGGAGCTCGTACATTCCTAGAGAAGATACGTTGTCTAAAATTTTAACAAATTTTGTTTCTTTAAATTTCTTATGTTCTGGGTTTTTACTTGCAGAACAAAGAATGGAGCTAAGAATATTTTCTCAACAGACTTAGTGCTTCCTTTATTTTCATTTAAAAGAATAGTATCAATAATGAGAATGTGAGATCTGATCTTCAGTGTTTAATTTTTTTTAAATATGTCTCAGCTCTGTTCAACAGTTTTGTTGAATGAGTTGTAACTATTTCAAATGTGTTATCCTGTAGAATTTGTACTTGGGGAATATTTAGAGTAATAATATTTTCAGTATATAGAGCTAGTTTCATTTATTTAATAACTGCAAACTATTCTTTAGACTGTCAACATCAGTTTTGGAAGAGTTATGTGTCTGAAATGTGACTTTAAATTGAGTTGAGGGCACTTTGAAGAGTAAGAATGTCCTTTTTGGATGGGCATATCATTGTGTTGCTGTTTACTTTTATTACTAAAATACTTCTGTTTCAAGACTGTTAGCTAGAGTCTTGTTTCAGTTTTAAAAAGAACACAAACTTAAATTTGTGTAGTAAAATGTAGACTTTAAAAGCTGTTTTTCTCTCTGCAGCAAAATGAGAAGGAGAACTTGCTGAAGGAGAGAAACCACATTTTGTCAACTCTGGGTGAGACAAAGCAGAATCTGACTGGACTTTGCCAGCAGGTGTGTAAGGAAGCAGCCTTGAGTCATGAGCAAATACAAATACTTGCAAAATATTCTTCCTCGGATTGTCCACTCTCTTTTTTATTCCCCGAGAGAGAACGAACAGCTCCATCTGATAGTGAACTTGTGATACCATCGTGTATGGAATTAGCAGAAGGTCTTTCAGGTGTTACATCTACCACTGAGCAGAGTTCTTGTTATCAGTGTGTGAAAGGTGTATGTGATCCAACTTATAGTCAAGTACAAGAACTGCATCCAGTTTCTGTAACAACTTTGGAGAAGACCTCCCTTGTGGAACAGTGCGGGCAGAGCAGTGGTATCACAGACTTCTGCCAGCAAATGACTGACAAATGCACTACAGATGAGTAAATCTGTTATCTTTCTATTGCCAGACTCTGAGCATTGTAACTTAGAGTGAGGATTGTAAAGGAACTTACTAAGTGATAGAAAAGTTGAAACGTTGTCTTTTGAAACATCATTAACAAGTACACAGTCATTATGTTACCTGGCAAGCTTTTGGGGTTACTCTCTGTAGTTCTAGAAGGTTATTGGTATGTATCAGTCCAGGAGCTTCTCTGTCTGGGAATGCCAAGGAGAATTCAGGTAAGTCAATGGAAAATATAAACTGTGTGCACAGGTGTTCTTGTGAGGAAGCTTTTATTCAGGGGTAGAGTAGACCTCACTGATTTTCATGTCATGGTTCCTAATGCCACTCTATATCTCAAGAAAAGTTCATTTAATAGATGTTTATGCACACTAACTTCTACATGTGAAGTTCTTACCTCTTCAGCCTCTCCTCCCTGCACTTGGCAAACCCTAAGAAGCGCATACAGCTCTGAAAATGTTTTTGCTTTCAGTGGGACAATATGAGAAGACTGGCAAATGAGCTCTGGAACACTTCATTACTTTGCTGCTGTTCCCACCCCTATAACAACACCAATGTTATAGAATATATGCAATTTGCCTTAGCTGCCCAGTTAAGCTATCTGTAATGACTGAAGCACAGAAGCTGCTTCTCTTTGATTATTTTGGGAGAGGCAAAAGTTTGAAACCGATGCAACTTTTCTGTTAGTGTGCATTGGATGCTCTGGCATCTCAGTTCCATATGCTTGTTAAAATGCTGTTCATTGCTGTAAAGTGACTTACAATCATAGCACCTTCTAGCTCGCTATTATTTTTGATCAGTTGGAGTCAAAGTATTGTGAAAGGCTAAAGGCAGATTGTTTTTTTCTCAAGTTATTTCAGGCACCAAATTCTTACTGACTTTGGTGCTTTGTTGGGTTTGATATAACCTACAAAAATTGTGTTTGTTCTCTGATCGCTGGGACCATCTATTTCAGAACTTTAATCTTCAGGCTGCTTTTATGGATAAACATGTAGTATATTTCAAATGGCTTGTGCTGTAAGTGTAAACCTATTAAAAAAGGTATAATAAGATATGAGTTGGAGGGATTTCCTGCTTTTACTTTGTGAGGAAGAAATTCAGCTACTAAAAAAAAAAATCCCTGTTTGTAGATTTTTTTCGCATTACATTAGATGAATATTGTATACTGATGATGCTCTGTTACTTAACTGTTTTCCTGCATCAGAATTAAGTATTGAACCTCACAACAGAAAACTTCTTTCATTTTGCTGGTTTACAAAACATGAAGAATTTTGTACAAGCCAGTAGAATTCTTCATTTCCTACCTCAGAATGTACATTAGCTTTTTGTGTCTTTGTGTGCATGTACAGTAGGCAGCAACTAGAGAAAAGGACTATTGTAAATACTGTTTTGCAGTTTTATCTTGAAACAAGTTAAAAATTGCTAAAGAAACGTTTTAGCAAATTTTTCTTTTCCACTTTATAAGTAACATAGCATTAATAAATATATTAAGAACATTAGCCCATTTATAAAAAGTAAATAAATTGACAGTTTTTGGCAGTGCTTCTCATAACCAGCATGTAATAAGTGACAACACTACCTCACCCATGAGATTGAAAGTTAATTCAAATCTCCAGTGATATCCTTGGATTTTCATCATATGTCATTACCTTTTTTTAGGGGGGAAATATGTATTAATGGAGCCTAACTTGTATAAATCACAGTGCTTACAGTAATTGAAGTTTAGAAGTAAATGCTATATTGCAGACTTCATGAGAGTTCTACTGTTTTGGATGTATTTTCAGATAATTGAAGGTTGTTTAACTAACTTGCATTTATATGTGTTGATAAGGTGTTACTCATGAACCTCTTTGTGTCTGTTCTGCAGTATTTGTGTATCCCTAGTTAATTTAATCCTTTTTCCCTCTCATGCTGCTGTACTGTATTTTGCTTCTAAGTCTATTATATTATTTAAAAACAAGCCAACAAGAAACAGTGTATAAAAAAAAAAAAAAAAAAACTTCCCCAACCCCTCTACTATCCATCCATATCTCTTTTAAAGTTAGTGATATTCTGAAATGACAGGGATAATGGCAGTAAATCATTGTCCTATCATACACCTACTCTAAAATGGAACTCCTTGGGTTAAATGCTCTTGTTCTAAAGGGGTGGAGCGTTTCCTTAGACATCTTAAACATACCCCGTGTCTGAAATGTGCTGACCTCCTTGAGTGCTGATGATGGAGAACAGGATCGGTGATTTAGACCAACATCAGAAGCTAAAATACTCACCAAAAAGTGCTGTGCCCCACTGCTCTAGTGTGATAGCCACCCAGTGTCTGAATTCCATCCAGCAAAACTTGCGGGGCTTCCAGTGCAGAATTAATGGCCCCAGTTTTGTGCTGGGGGGGTATGGTGAAATTCATATTGTGTATTTAAACCTGCGGTGAACTTGATGAAGTTTGATGGTAGATGTTTGCTTAACCAGCTACATCTAAATAATTTTTAATATTTATTTAATACATTAGGCCTACAAGTTGCATGTTGACTTCTATAGATGCAAACCTGCAAAAGTTAAGAATGAATGACAATTTTATGATACTGAATTCTCAGGTAAATGTTTTGGATTTTTTTTTTTTTTGGTAAAGAAATACTCGATTTTGAAATTGTAAAATACTTTGTTAAAGCATGTTTTAAAATACTTTGGACAGAATATCTTAAAGCCATAAGAGTATGATGGCATACAGATTGTAAAATAAACAGATAATTACAACAGTTGATTTTGTATCTTTCATAATCCAGTATTTTTTAAATCTACAATAAAAACCACTATCCTTTCTATAAAGGCTTTTCCTTTTGTGTATAATCCTTTTGCGGTGAATACGTTTACTGGTGCATTACTTATGTAGTACTGCTAAAGCAGATTTCTGAAATTAACAGCAAAATAACTTAGAGCTTAAATTCCAGGATAGTTTGCACATTTAGCAAAAATTACTGAATTGGAATAAAGGTTCCATAACTTTATTTAAGATTTGCTGTGTGCTGCTCTGAGTGGATTTTCTTTTCTGGTGAACTTTGAACTTCTGATTTTGAGGGAGAGAGAAGTGAGTGAGATATTTTTGTGCTTTTTGAAATTATTATTTTGAAAGAAACATTTGAAATTATTATTACACACATGGTATAGGTCAGTGTACTAGGCTAAGCTTTATCATGGGGGAAAGTTTAATGATAAATTTGGTAATTAATCTCCTCAGGGAATCGCAGAATAGTTGGGGTTGGAAGGGACCTCTAGAGATCATCTAGTCCAACCCCCTGCTCAAGCAAGGACATCTAGAGTTTTTGTAATTACAATTATACTGGTCTGCAGAAGAATTAGCCTTTGAGTAACTACATTTCAGCTAAGCTCCCTCTGACTAATACTGGACCTTGCCTTTGCTGCAGTGATTTACCTTGTTTGGAGGCTTTTACTTAAAACCTTGTAACCTGTGCATTTGACTCCCACATCTGAAGTTAATGAAGGGTCTGCTGTGGAATGAAGTAAAAGTGAAAAGAATCTTTAGGGGGAAAAAGATGTTGCCCTATATATGTATATGTGTATGTATATATATGTATAAATATATGTGTGTGTGTGTGTGGCAGAATTTGGGACTGCGTAATTAGTTCTGTTTCTGGATTTTTTTTTTTTAAGGACGTTAAAAATGAGAAAATGCTGGTGACTGGCACTTTTATGTGGGCACTTGTTTTTTGTCTAAAAATAGCAGAGCTGGGTGAAGACAGAAATGTTTCAAGTGAAGTAGCAAAGCTTCTTCCTTCTAAAGCTGAAAGAAAGGCAAAATCACATTTTAAGTGAAACTATTTTTAGAATAAACTTCTTTAAATTGTTGCTGTCCTGCCAGAGGTTTTGGGGTAAACAGTTGACTTGTGCAAAGCAAAATGTATAAGTTCCTTTGTGGTGTTGAAGTAGAAACCAAAGCTGCATGCCTGTTAGAGATTCCATTGATTGCATATTGATTTCTTTTTTCATTGGGTTTGTTCTTCCAAAGAATTAGCCCCAGTTTTGCAATTCCAGGATTCCATGCTGGGTTTCACAAGCAGGTATAAAGGTACATTTTCATTTTTTTCATTCATTCATCCATTGTGATTTATTGCCAAAGGAAATTTGTGCAGAGGATTAAAAGAAGACAGGAAGGAAAATGTACCTATTTAGCAGGTATTTCAGTAAGAGAGACTTGGAGGATATGACTGTAGAAAGGTACTCCTTAAGAATACCAGCCAAGTTTACTAGGCCTTTGAAATAATTTATATACCCATCATTAAGAAAATATATGCATATCTTTTTGACTCACTGATGTTTCTATCAACATGCAGACAAGCTAATCCTGCTGTCAAAGCAACTTTTTTCTCTCCTTTTTTACACCTTTTCTCTCTCTCTCTCTCTCTCTCTCTCTCTCTTTTTTTTTTTTTTTTCCTCCTCACCTTCAATATCTGAAATGGAGAAAGGAGTGTTCATCCTGGAGATAGAAACTTTTGCAATGATCAGGAAATTGACCATATAAGTGTGTGTTTTGTTTGTTTCTTTTGTTAAAGGTGGTGGTGTAGGAAGGTCCAGATGATGGTGTTTATGCCTAGGGAAGGTTTGCTTATTTTTTCTGTTGGGAAGGAGTGGAGGTGCAACCTGTCAGGAGTGCTGATGAAAAGTTTTTTTTCTTCCTTTTTTATTTTTATATGTACACGCACACACACACGTGCACGCACACACACATATTTTAGGGAATAAATGTTATAAAAAGGTCAATTTGACTTTTCTGTTTCTTTTCCACAGATCGGAGGAAAAGTTGAGGAAATAAAAACAAGTTTATGGGAACATTTGTCCAAAATGCAATGAAGCATACACAGATATGTGTGTGTAGTAAAAAATAACTTGTGTATTTTGTGCTAATAACAGGATATCATGCCAGTTATTCCAGGCGCATTACAAGTAATGCCCTTCCAAAAGGCTTTGATCAAGGAATTTGAGATAACTCTGCAAATCCTGTTATTGTGTTCAAGACAAAACTAAAATGAGATTATAAATCAGACTGTTTTTAGCTTGTTACCCACAAAACAGTAGGTGGTCGTTCTGCGCTATGAAGAATAGCAGGACTGGGAAAATGTAATATGCATTTAGGGTGACTAAACGTAAATCCTATTTGGTAGCAGACTGTTATCTAAATACTAAACTTTTTCAAAAAATACTGCCACTTTTGATTTCCAAACAAAGATGTTTTTAATGCAAGCTAGTGTACTTGAACAGTCAGCAATATGTAATATTCCTAAGGAAAAATGTACATAAGCATATATTTTTTTTTTTTTTCACTAAAGTAATCAGAAATACTAATACCTATTTTGAAAAGGATCATTCAGCCATGACTTTTATTGCTTCTACAATCACCTGAATGGTAACTGTATTAACACCTTTATTAAACACTGCTTTTATTTCTTTTCTTCTTGTTTTCTCCTGTAAAACATTATTTCCATTGAGTCTCTAAAAAATAAATAGTATATTAATAATAAATTCTAACGTTGTGGACTGGTTGTTGATGTTCTGGAATTACCCACAGTAGAAAAATGTATATGGACAGTCAAATGAGTTGATGCACATGTTAAAGTAACTAGAGTTCTTTAGGCCATATAATCCATATAGGAGTAATGCATCTGTCGTCATTTTCTTTCCCCTCTTGTATTTAGGGTCTGCATTTGAGAAGATACTGAGGGGACGTCTCCATATGGTACTTTATTCCAGTAATATCAAGCAGCGAAAACCCCATTGCATAATTAGTATTATTCCCTGGAAAGTCCTGAATTTGTATTTGTAAAGTTTACTAGAGACTGAATATTTAATTGTAGATAATCTTTGGTTATCACATAAATATACTTTGTATATATGCAGCGGGTTTTTTTGTTAACAAAAAACTGAGAAGTGATTTAGTAAGTGCTCCAAAATGAGAAGGTCAAAATGAACATGTTTGTAACACCCAGAGCAGACATAAAAATAGTGTCATCTGCTTGTGGCACTTCAGTCAAAAACAAATTAAAGAAGGGGTATTTTTATTTTCTCTTAGCCTTTTCGTGGGCAATTAAATACAACCAAAAGTGTGAAGTTCCATAAGAAAAAAAATCCATAGCTCAAAGCATTTCTACTTTAATAAAAAAAAGAAAAAAAAAAGGTTTTTCCATTATTTTTCTTAATCAGAAGTAGGATTTCTAGTTTTGTTTTTATCAAATATATCCCACTTCTGCTTTTCTAAAATTTGAAAATTTATGCAAAACTTGCAATTTAACTATAAGCCACCTTGAGAATAGAAAAGATATTGGTCTACTTTGGGGATGTGAACATTTTATCTCTGTAACTTTTATGTGCAAGTTGCTCATACTTTCATTGGAAATGTGTGCTAAAGAGCTTTTTACATGTGTAATTAAGGCTCATAAACCTCTTTCTACATAATTCATACAGTTAAATAATGGTGTTTTCAGAGAGTGCTGATTTCCTGTTGATTTGTGCTTATAACTGTCCATGCTATGAGAATAAATCTTTATTCAAAAGTGCTAGCCTGTCTTGAGGAGAGGGAAGGGTAGCAAACTAGGGCCTGGACTCTGGACTAGGACATCCTACAGAAATCTCACTGGTGGCTGCAATATGGCCCTGAGTCTTGGTCACTGAGCTGAGATGTGGGCATACAAATTTGAGACTACATACCTGTTGCACTCTTGCTGTCTAGGGAAATCTGGATCGTTCTCTTTTTATAGATGCGGTGACATTACAATCTGAACTGCACAATCTCTTTTCTTATTTAAACTACAGATGGCAGCATAATGCTGCATGCTGCCTACGTTACTAGATGCATCAATATGAGAAAAAAAACAATCAAGTTACTGATTGTCTGTTACCTTTTTAAAAATTAGTAGAAAAATGAGTTTCTTTGGGGCATCATTTAGAATATGGACTTTCCGTAGGTGAGGGGTGTGTGAGATATGTATGTATTCCGCAACATATGCCTATAGCTTTTAACTATTGAGGTGTATAGTATTTTATGGTCTTGAAGATAGAAATGAGAAGAATTCAACAAGCAAAATTATTTCAAGGCTTTCGGTTTTGCATTTTATCATGTTTTTAGAGTTATGCAAGCCTTTGGTTCGGTGAGTTCATTTGCAAAATCTGTGCCATGGTTGGGCCTTTTAAATGTAAATATAGATAGAAACTATTTTCAAAGTGGTGTAATTTTGCTGTATGAGACTTGGGTATAGGGCTATAGTTGAGAATTTGTGGTGCAAGTTTGTACATGCTGCACATTGCACTGGACAATTTCTACCAACAAAAGTTGAGAAGGACGATTCTGTTCTCTTCCCCCTTCTTGGTGGACTGTCTTCTTGCTGGGTGTTGCTCTGAAAAAAAAATTAAAAAGAAAAAGGAAAAAAAAAGAACCTGAACAAGGTAAATCATACTGGATAATAAAAATAAAAAATCAAGCTGTGGAAGAAATTTCTTTGCATGTTTTACATAGCATCAACTGCAGTTCTTTGCTGTTATTATGCAAGATGTCTACCAAAAAAAGGAAAGACAAATAATTGGTTGAGAAAATACGTGAGAGAAATAGTATCATTTACATTGATTTCAGTGCTTCGGTCATAGCCCAAATCTTTGTTTAGTACTTAAATATTATATACATACGCAATTAAATGCATACATATATATATGCACATAGATATTAACAATAACTTTTTCCATGACCTTTTTTCACTTAAAAAAAAAAAAAAAAAAAATCATTATACTTATTAGATAATGCATTCATGTAATTTCTATGAACACCATTGTGAAAGTGTTTTGGAAGCTTAGAATAGCAAGTTAAATTGTAAAGTAACTTTTGGTTTGAAAAACATCCGAAAATGTCTTTGTTCTCAGTATATTTAAATGTAAATAGTAAAAATGAGAATGTACAAATATTATAATATTCCTGCTTCAGAGATGCAAGATTCCACTCCAGAGAAAGTTATGAGAAACTTGAGAAACTTCCAGGTATTTCAAATGTGTTCTCTTAGGCTTGGAGAATGCTATGTATATATTTTCTCTCTCTCAAAAAAATATATTTTTTTTAATCCTTCTTTGATTGGTCAAAAGTTATTTCTGTCCCATCATAAAATGGGTGATGTTTCATCCCAGAGGATCTATTTAGCACTGAACTATAAAACTCTGAAAGTTCAGGCTTACAGTGAAATACTGAAAGCAAACAAAATAAGACACCACACTAATCCTATTTTTCTGTTACATAGATCTGAAGATCTGGTGTCTGATTCTAGAAATATGCTTTGTTGATCAGATTCAGTTTTGGAGCTCCCAATAGGAAGAAATAAACTGGAAGGAGGAGGGAAGGTCAGTGTTACACCTGGGGCACTTTGTATAAGTGTTCAGTATTTCTTTTTGTGGCTGAAAGATTGCTTGCAGGCTTAAAAACTTAGGAAGCCAAATGGATTCCATGAGCAAGTTGCCCTGTGGCCAGAAAGGCCAACGGTAACCTGGGATGCAGTAGGAAAAACGTTGCTAGCAAACGAAGGGAGGGGATCCTGCCCCATCTACTCGGCCCTGGTGAGGCCATGGCTGGTACCAGAGGGATACGGAGATACTGTAGAGAGCCCGCGTGGGTCTACAGAGATGATCGGGCGTGCAAGCATCTCTCCTGTGGCGAGAGGCTAAGAGAGCTGGGCCTGAAAAAGAACCTGAAAGAGCCTGAAAAAGAGCCTGAAAGAGCCTGAAAAAGAGAAGGCCGAGGGGGATCTTACCAATGTTCACAAATACTTTCAAGGAGGATGTCAGGAGGATGGGGGCCAGACTCTTTTCAGTGGTGGCCAGCAATAGGACAAGAGCCAGGGGCCACAAACCAAGGCACAGGACATTCCACCTGAATATGGGAAAGAAGTCTGCTGTGAGGGTGACAGAGCCCTGGCACAGGCTGCCCAGAGAGGCTGTGGAGTCTCCTCCTCTGGAGACCTTCCAAACCCGCCTGGATGCCACCTGCACCGCATGCTCTAGGTGTCCCTGTTAGTGCAGGAGGTTGCACTGAATGATCTCCAGAGGTCCCTTCCAATCTTATCCATACTGTCATTTTGTAATTAAAAAAAAAAAATCCCAAACCCAATTGCTGTAAGTTGTTGAGTGTTTTTGTTTTCTGAAGGAGTCTCATCTTGAGTCTGAAGCTCAGTCATGCAATAGCTGCTGGTTGGCATTGTAATTTTTGCAAGCACCTTTACAGCTTTTTGTCTAATAGATTCTTCCAGCTTTGCCAGTGAAAACACCCTGTATATGAGATGACGTCATACACCCTTGTAGATGATGTCATGCTGTAGAATTTGGGTTTTGATATCTTCGTTTACAGCTTTCAAGCCTACTGCTTGGGAATAGACATTTTAAAAACTGACAGCCACACTGTGGTGTTATTTGCTAAGTCTATATCGTAAAAAGAATTATTGTACTCTGGTCTCCTGTTACAAAGCAAGTTGCATCAACTGGAGATCTTGTAATCATAATCATAAATTCCTCAATTTATGAACACTTGTCAAAATATTTTAAAAGTCAAAGTATTCTGGAGCAGTGGTGTTTAACTTTATTCTTAAATCACGAGTCAGGGTGAGCAATACTGATGGGTAAACGTGGTAACTCTTCATGCCAAAGCATGCTCTATGTTTGGAAACACTGACGGGGTATGAACAGAACACAGGCCTTGCCTCTATATCCTTAGCTAGATGAGAAGAAAAAGCCCTTTGCACAAGTTTCCTCTTTTTGTATCCTCTTTGCCTTTCCTCCCATTTTTCAGCTAGTCACATGATTAAAAAAAATCATAATTCACAGTGCTGCAGCACTGTTTTATCTCTTCATCACAAATCTAGTCCACACATTAGCTGGGACCAAGATGACACTTTCCTTATTGTTCACTAAAATGTGAACTGTGATTTTTTTTTTCTTTTTTTTTTGCTCTTAAATTTGATAGCCAGAGTGAATAGGGACAATATTGTGCAAGATGTGGTCTTGTGTTCTTCCTGATTTTCTTCTGCTATTTTTTTTATTCCCCTTTCAAAGCTATTTTGTGCTATTCAGATAGGAAGTAAAACAAATGAAAAACTGATGTAATACAAGTCATGACTCTTTCCCCTTACATTTTTTTTAAATGATGGCTTAAGCAATTTAGTTTTGTTACAACTGTAAACACTCTCTCTTCCCCCCCCTACCACCCCAGCTCTAAGTTAGATGTATTTACAAAATAGTCAGAGATCTAAATATATTACCTACTGTGGTGGGGAAATTGCCTGTAAATTAAGAGCAACGGTTTCCAGATGCATCCCCAGCTTTCCTCTCCCTTGTGATGTGGCAAGTCTTCCGCATCGCCCGAGGCTGTGGAAGCCGCGGTCGTCACTGTGACCCCAATCCCTGGGCTACCCTGCAGTCCCTGTCTGCTCAGGCCAGGCCCGGGTGCCTTCCGCAAGGGTGTAGAGTTGTCACCCCTCGTCTGGCGTCCGAAGTGCCTGATGTGAACACTTCCCTCCCCTGCATTTCTTTGTTTGTTTGTTTTTCTGGAGGGAGATGTTGCCATGAAAATCTTAAGGCCAGGAAGTTTGTTTAGTTCTGCTCTGAGGCTTGACCGGTCTCTGTGGCTACATATTACAGCTCGGCAAATTTGCAGATCTGACACAGGAAGGCACAAAAACATAGGGTATAACAAGCCTTTAGAGAAATAAACACTTGTTTCCTGCTTTCAGGAATCAGACCAACCTAGGGAATGGGGGCTCTAGATGCATGATTAAAAGAAGGGGTTTTGGAGCACTAGACAGCAAAGCATCCTTTAGGTATTGCAAGAGAAAGCCACTAATTAACCCAGCACAGCTGAGAATTCTGGTACTGGTGAAACACATAGCCAGGAGACCAGAAATATCCAAACAGGGAGAACTGAGAATTCTTAATATATATATAAAAAAGTGAAGCAACAAATAATGATGCGATTAGGGGAGTCTCCAAAATGCTAACAGGAAATAGTTCTTCCCATGTTGCACAGACTATTTTGGTGTTGCACTTTTCAGGCTATTGTAAGGCTAGCCTTCAGACCAAGCTTCTTGAGCTTGAAAGCAGGTCTTGGTTGCACCTGACTAGAGCTTTCAGGAGTCCTTTGGTCCATGTTTGCCTACCTGGGCCTGGTAAGTTAACACACTGTTACTTTATTATGGAGTCAGGTGGACTTGCTAGGCATGTTCAGATAATCATTTCTGTAGATGGATGAGGTAAGTGGGTCTGGAAGTCTGCTGAGCTTCTGCTTACCTTGCGACTGTTTCTCAAGAATCATGTAAGAGCCTTGTAATCATAAAACAAACAAACAAACAAAACCCCCAAACAAACAAAAAACCCACCTAAACTGAAGGAAGATATTTTTGTTTAGTTAAAGTATTTGTTACAGTAACTGCAAATGTCAACTCTTTTGAGGGTATCCTTCAAATAAAACTATGTTGAATTAAATACATAGTCTTGCTTCAGGTGGAGATTTTGAGCATTAAGTTAACACAGAAGCATTCTAGACATTGACATTCAGATTTCTACAACCAGTGCTGCAGAACCAGTATTAGTCCAGTCATACGTGTTGCTCAGCAGGGCCTAAAACCAGTCTGATGCAGTAGTTAAGGCTTTACTGGTGCCTAGGCGTTTACCCCCTACCTGATCAACCTCGG
>JAUBNY010001040.1:6293-40576 GCA_032275445.1 Crypturellus soui
GAGGGTGCCAGAGCCCTGGCCCAGGCTGCCCAGAGAGGCTGTGGAGGCTCCTTCCCTGGAGATCTTCCAACCCGCCTGGATGCCACCCTGTGCCCTGGGTGTCCCTGCTGGAGCAGCGGGTCAGACTGGATGATCTCTAGAGGTCCCTTCCAACCGCAACCCCTCTGTGATTCTGTGAAACGCAAGTCTATGGTATTTTGAGGATGCCACAACACCGGGCGGTGGGTGGGTGGCAGGGCAAACAGGATCTTAAATGTGCCTGTGTATCAGAGCAGTGCTTTCTGATAGGTATTTTTTGCTGTATTTTAGAATTTTTGCATGGCTTGAATGTTAATCACTAGGAGCCTCTTACTGGAAACAAACCACAAGCTCTAAATTTCATATGAAGTGTCAACAAAATTATGTACAGGATTAATTGTTTCTGCTAATTAACTAAAAAGTTATGTTTTCTTTTAAACAAAATCTGTCTTTCGGCTGTTGAAAGGCTCTTCAGAGTCTGTTGTCTGTCTCTGATTTTTTTTTTTTGAATGTCACTCAGTCCTCCTTTAAAATCCTGAAAATGACATTGGCAGTTTTGCTAGCAGATTTGGCTAACATTTCTTTTAAAATGTTGCTGTGGTGCTTGGAGCATTGTTAAATTTTAATTATTAGTAGTTATAACGCTAATAAATTACAAGAAATCCAAAATCTATTCCAGCCATATTGCTGGGTTTCATTCAGACACAGCCAGATAATTATAACTAACAATAATTAAAAATTGAAAGTGCTGTAGGCACATACCCATCATATTGAGTCTGCCTGCCTGAAAGTCCTTTATGGACTGTGAAACCGGAGCTGTTGTCACAGGAGCAAGGAATTTTGCCTACTGGGTTTCTGGGTTTGCTCGTAGACCTGTAAATTCCAGGGAGATCTGCAATCCCGGGCTAGGAGTGGCCGCGCGCGAGGCTCGGGAAGCCGCGTGCAGCCTGCGCAGGGCGGTAGCAGCCACGGGGACGCTGCGTGCAGGCCGTGCTGGATGGCCCCTGGGGCCCCGCGGGGCTGATGCCAGGCGTCAGAGCAAGGAGTAGCTGCTCTGGAAACGTCCCGGGCTGCGGCAGCCTGTGCCGTAACAACAGAGCGCGCGTTGGTTTGGCGGGGCGGCTCCCGCGTGGCGAGCACCTCGCTGCGCCTGCGTGTGCGGGGCCGCCGCGGCGAGGCAGGGCACAGACCGCGGGGAAGGAGGAAGGAGGCGGCAGGGGAAAGGCGTCGCTGGAGCCGTCAATGCACTTAAGCGCACCCAAGTGTCAGCATGTGTGGTCAAGTGTAAGGAGGCATGGAGCTGCAATGTGGCAGGGCTGGCACACAGAAGGGACTTCCTACAGCAGAGATGGCACTTGGATCCGTTATTCAGGCTGCCCAACCGAACCCGTCGTTGCCTGTCATCTATGCCCTAGGGCAAGGGTCCAACCAACTTTTGCATAGGCACCTTGCCATCCCAACAGATGGGCATGTGTGTAAGCCGCCAAGAGACAATGTATATGCATCAATTGTGTTTATTGAAAGCACAATTCCTGGTTGGAAATGTCCAAATGTCTATTTATTCTGTGCTAAGATGCCTTTAGTTAATGGATATGGAAATGCCATCTAGCATTAAACTATTTACTTTATGTATGTCACAAAATGTAAAGTAGACATGCACCCATGTGTGTGATGTGCTGAATATAGAGGCCAGCTAAAGATCTATCATGATACACAGAGGCCTTTGTAAAACTGGCTCGAAGTGCCAAGGTACCATCTCCCCCCCTTAGATCAGAGGCCAAATTTTGTAGGGTCTGGACACAGACTACATAAATTACTGACACGTTCCATACAAGTGTGCAATCTCCTACATCTCTTACACTTGGAGGTCTCTTTTTGTGTGAAAATGTCAGAGGTGGAAACTATTCTTATTTACATGGGTAAGTGCATGTAACACACTTACCCAGACAAAAGCAGGACTACAGTTTATATATCCTTGCTGAGCGATTTTTTTGTCATGTGACTGAGAGAAAAACCTATAATACACAAAATTTCTGCTTTTATAGTCAAAAATATGATTTCCCACTAAAAGAGAGATTTGTGGGACCATCCAGAAGAGAGTTTATGTGTTAAAAGTTGATTCGTTGCCCAGCTTACTAGCTTCATTCAGTTAAGACTCGTTAGTGTTTTTGAAAGATGGGCTTTAAAGACCTCTCTGAATATACAATTTGCTATTCATAAAGGTCTGGGCATGGTGTACATAAATAAGTTAAGCAGGAATGTTCCATTACCAGCTAGATTAATGCATTCCCATCCTTTTGGAAACAGAGCACATGGACTGTGCTACTGTTAAACATTCTTTCCTGACCAAAAGGAGGAAGCACGAGAGAAGAAATGGGAAATGGATTTTCTTTCCGAAAGAGCAGATTGCACTCTCTGGTCTGGCAATAACAATTACTAATGACATTTAGAGAGAAATTAAGGATGAGAAATGCAAGTTGGCATTTCAGCAGTGCCAGTCAGTAACATTGCATCAGAGCTCACAGGAGAGATGAGAAAAAGTTTAGGGATGGAAAATTAATTTTGTTATGTCAACAATTAACAAATACCTTTTCTTCATTCTTTAGCACACTATCACAAATTACCTCTGTGATGGTGTTTAGCGGCTCCTCAAGTGAATGAAATAGCGCTCGAAATCCTTCCTGCTGGAGAGGAGCGCACAGCCCTGGGTTTTATTCCATTCTGTTGGGGAAAGAACAATAGAAAAAGGATCAAACTGACCAGGGAGGGAGAAAAACAAGTTCTTTAACGTGCGGTAACAATAATATTCTGTAGCGGACTCTGTTTTTTAAACCATGCTTGAATTAAGCTTAGCTGCGCTCTTTCTGTGGTTCTGTTATTCCTGCCTTATGAATTTGGAGGGACAGTCTGCCCGAACCCATGCAGGGGGGTTTTGGAGGAGCCAGGCTTGTTGCAGTGACCTGATCTGGGTTTGGGTTCAGAGGATTTTTCATTCTTTGTGTCTTGAAAGGTGAAATTCCTGTCGCTGTAGGAGGCCGGGGACACTGAGTTTCAGCTCCCCGCGCGCAGCCGCGCGGCTGGGGGACGCTGGCCGCAGCCGCGAGGAGCGGGTACCGTGGGCGCCGCTGCCTCCACGGGAGCTCCTTCCCAATGGGGCAGCTAATCAGATAAAAGAGAAGGGTTGGAGTTTTGGTTTCATTCTCCTCCAGAACGTTGCGTCACAGATTTTCCGTATAGTCGCCGTCGGGTTGTGGACTGGGTCCGTGGCAGGGCCACCGTGACGTTCTGCTGCTGTGGGAAGTGTTTGGGATGGGGTCGTGGATTAGCTCCGTGTCCTCCTGTGAGTGTCGCTATGGTGCAGAGGAACCAACTCGCTTTCCGCAGGAGCAGCGACCACGGCGTTGGCAAGGACAGGGCGTCCGCGGCGTTTACGGGAGGCAGCGGAAGAGGCTCGAGCAGCCTCCGTTTGGAGCAGCCCCTCGACGGTGGCGTAAGGCTCTTCAGAGTTCAGGCTCTCCATTTGCTTGCTGCTAGAGCAAAACGGGGATGCTTGTCCAGACATAACAGTATATGCCTGAGTGTTTTCACAAGAAATGTCTAGATCATTAAATATAATAGGTCTCAGCTGCAGTTTTGATCACTGAAGCATGCACACAATTCATCACAGCAAATTAGGTACGTCTTTGTAACTTATCTTTCTGCAATTTGCTGGCACTTTTCAAGAGCTGAAACTTATATTGCGTGTGCTGCAGCAGCCATTTCAGATAAAATATTCCCTGTTTATTGCTGGAGAACAAGGATTCACTAATAACAAAAACATGGAGCAGCCTGTGTTTCTGCTTCTGCATCTTGCAGAACCAGCAGTAGTACCAGCAGAGATCCCCAGCCACATTCATTATTTATATATTTTAGTGAATTTCTTGTCTGCAGTAAAAGAGATGTAAGCTTCAACATATCAGCCTGTTTGTGCCAAATCCTATCCTACAGCCCATTCAGGAAACCTGAGGCAGCCGTGGTTCGCACCCATTACACACACCATTTATCTGATTGCAGTTTTGTCCTCCCTGGCTTGCTGAAATGTTCCTTTTCCTTAAAAGCTTCGTTTGACCTTTGGAAAGAAAAGGCATTTGCTATTTTAATTTTTTTTTTTTGAAGAGAACCAAAGCCACAACCTACTTAAATAGAAATTGGCATTCAAAAGCAGTGCAGATATTGAAAAGCATTTACTTTATTGCTAGAAGAGGACAGACGCTAGTGGACTTGAAAATTGCATTTCAGTGAATTCATCAGTTTGAGTCGCTAGTTAGCCTGGGAGCAGATGGATGGATTTGTAACAGTTAAAGGGAATTTATACCCTGGATTTTTACGCTTGCCTTCAGGGCCCTGCTATCTTACCTGCGGATGGAAAGGGCTTGGGGATTTATTTCTTTCTACATTTGTGGGAGAGGGTATGTTTGTGTGGCTAATTGTGGGGATTTCTTACAACATGGAAGGGCCTCAGCTTGCAGAAGGGTGAGCAATATATAGCCAGCGTGTAAGGGGAATGTTGTAAAAGAATCCCCCAGTACGGCGCTGCAGAAAAAATAAACAGCACAGCCTAAACCTAGATAAACCCCAATGGACTCAGAAAATCATTTTCAATAACCAGATATTTTTAACTCTGTGTATGAAGGTAGTAATCACCAGTCGCCTATATTTGCATCTAGGGCCTGCCACAGTCTAATTGCTTGTCTTTTTTTTCCCCAGAAATTTAAGACTACTGGTTAACAGAGCAATGCATTAAACATTCCGCCTCCAAAACAGAAAGAAATACTGCTCCAGCCTCTACTATGTGGCATCTTTAGGTTTCGAGGATTTCGTTTAAATCTGAAATTTATATCCAGGAGAAATAAATTATTAGATTGTAAAAGCAGCTGGGGAGGGAGTAAACACAGCCCCTTTTGTCCTCTATATCATTTCCCCAGGAAGATAATAAATGTTTCGCAAGCGTCATGTGTTTTCTCAGTCTTGCAAACATTGTGTGTGTTGTATTTTAGATCTGAAGCTGAAGTTTTTCACACAGGAAATCCTGGATTGATACTGTACTGCTGCTTCCTACCGCTGTGGTGCTGCTGAAGCCTCCATCACTTTTACCGTCAGAAGGAATTTGAAATATAACTCCTCAAATAAATTTAAAGATCTTATGATTTGCTGAGTTAGAAATTTAAGGTTTAATTCTAGGGTTTCTCTCCTGGTCAGCCTGGCCATGGGAGCAGGTTTCACCTCCACAGGCTGCACTGAGCTGAGGGTGGCGTGTCCCACTCGGGGCCTGTTTTTCCTGCTTGATTTAAAAGAGCAGGGAGAGATTCCCACTAATTCTTTGCCGACTTCCCCATTCCTGTTGCTTCGCGGGGTCACACATCCGGAGCAAGTGCAAGCAGCAGTCCGGAAAAAGCGGGACCTGGTAAGAACAAAAGGAGGAGGAGGAGGAATTTTAAAGTAATTTGGAGACTTGTCTTGTGACTCGGGCCTCCTGCCTAGGACCGGTCCCTGCCCGCAGCTCAGTGCCTGCGGGGCGAAGGCCAGGTCAGTATTTTTGGCCCTGAGTACTTCAGGAAGCCAAGATGTAGAGATAGAACCGCCTGGAATAGCCGACTGCTCGGTCATTTTGGTTTTGCTTTCAAAGAAGTATGATCAAACATACTCATACTCGTGCAGTTAGTGCTCTGATTTACTGTCCCCTTCTGAGAATAAGTAGTGTTGTCACACATGGACCTGAGGGGAAAGGAAGAAGGTAAAATAATGTAGGAAAGGGCTTGTTTTCAAGATTGTGCCTGTGCTGTGGTTCCTGCCTGTGTCACACGAGGAAGGGCACAGGACGGGCCGGCTGCACGCGTGCAGTGAGCGGGACTCCGCGCAGCGCTCGTGGCCTGGCTGCTGATGCTCCGTGCTCGCCTCACGGCCCTCGTATGAACCAAATAACGAGGGTGATGGGCTGCTTTGGAGCAGCTCTGGTGCTGCAGGTAACACGGCCCGTGCTGGGCAGCGCGGGGGACGGCAGTCGCCTTGCGGGAGGACACTGTGGGCTCGGACAGGCTTTCTCACTCTAGCTCCTCTGCAGCTGGAAAATCCCATTTTCTAACAGTTACGGTTGGTCCACAAATATAGCACCGGTGGGATGGCCTCCCTCTTTTGTCTTGTGACATCTTTGAGGAGATGGCTTCGTCTTGGTGATATTTTGGGTCCACTTTTACTTATGGGAAGGTTAGCCTCAGCTAACGCCTGCATTAAAATTCCCATGGAAATGGTCCTTCTATTAAGCTTTTTGCCTACATGTTTTGATTGGTGAAGGCACTGTGTAGAGCAGTTTCCTTTTGCTTTGAGAATTTTTGAGTAAACAAGGTGTCAGGGTGCCATCCTGGGCTGGGGTAGAGCCCGAATCGGGGAAGGATGGGTTGTTTATAGAAGAGCCTCAAAGGCAGGCAGCCCTCAGGAAAAAAAAGCAACAATTAAGCGGCCTCTGCAATGTGCTTTACTGGAGATCAAGGAGGGATTAACGAGATACCCTTCAGATAGGCTTCAAATAAAGCAACAGAGCTGTGATGCAGAGTGACACATTTTTGAGAGGAATAGCTAATAAGGGCTCCTGGAAAATAGTTTTCCCCTTGCAAACGATTTTGAAACACTTTGCTTCCCTGAGTAGGGCCTGGAAATGGATAAAAATAGATCAGCATTGGGAGGGGAGCGGAAGTCTTTGGCATGCCACAAGGAGAGGGGTGTTTGTGTGCGTGGTAGGTAGGTCCTCGGGTTAGCTTGGCTCCCAGGATCGGTTCGGGATGCGGCACGGGGGGTGCCTGGGGCAGCCCCAGAGGCTGTTCTGAGTGAGGGATGTGCGGGACGGGGCTGTGCCCCCCGGGCCCTCCGTGCTGCGGCCAAAGGGCAAGTTGCATGGATTGCGCTGGGACAGGCCCCTTCCTGCACTTGGCTCTACGGAATTGCCAGCATTTTGCGGGTAGCGGAGGGGAGGAGGAGCGCAGGAATTCTAAAAACACTCCGTTTTCATGCACTTCTGCCTCGGTAATTAAGCTTGTACCCTCTCCTTTTACATTTAAGAAGTGCAAGGTTCTTCCCTGGGTCTGTTTTGATCTTGTGCCTGACATACTGCAGACTACAAGTCATAAGGATGCTGATAAATTTGCATTTCTGAGTAAAATCCTCAGGAGCACAGAGTCCCTCAAGACAGGTATTATTAGCTCCCTTGTTTCATTGGGTGCCTGAGTGAATCATAGCGTGTTTACGGCTAGTTTCTGTAACAGAAAACGCTGGTTATCTCTTAATAATGTATTCTCCAGTGTTTTTTATTTCCAAAGCACCGTGGTAAGGAAATTTTCCCAAAGGCTTTAGTTGCTTTTGTACTTCAGTATTTTACCCAGTGTTTTTGGAAGAAGCGTAGAGACTTTCCAGTGAAATATTTAATAGGATATGAGAGGCTGTGCCAGGCTTAAACTAGCTTTTGGAGTTCATTGCTAATAGATTCACCTTGCTTTATGTGAGTTTTTAGAGAAGAAAACAAGTAGATGCGGGTCTGGAAGAATGATGATGCAGAATTATTAGTCTCTAGTGGAAAGGGAAAGAAACATGTTAGGTGAGTCGTCAAAGCCTGATTAGGACTAAACAACCTGAATTAGAAGAGAAATTAAATACATAAATCATTTGGAAAAAAATATATAGCTATTCCAAGGAAATGCTGGCACAGAGAAAAAATCTGTAAGAATGGTATTTTAAAAGGTAATTTTTGAAGCCCAGAATAATGTAGAAATGCCTATTGGAATTTGAGGCTGTGTTAAAATCATCAAGAGAAGCCTGAGCAGGGAGGTGAAATGGAGCAGATCCCTCGCTCGGAGGCTCCCGGGCGGAAGCGAGCGCCGGCGGCCGGCGCGCGCAGAACAAAGGCGGCCGGGGCGGGGGCATCCGCCCGAGCCTGTGTCCGTGTGGCCATGTGTCCGTGTCCCCGCGTGTCCGCGCGTCCGTGTCCCCGCGTGTCCGCGCTGCGCAGAGGCTGGAGGACCGTGCCCAGCACCTACGTTCTGACGTGCAATGGTGCAAGCCACTGAAAACAATACATGCCTATTAAAGGAATAATAATAATAATAAAACCAGGGTCATGTATCGAGCCAGGTTTTTTCTCTGTACGTATTTCCTGGCTTCTGAGTGGTGCCGTGGCCTCCCGGCACGAGCGCGGTGCGGGCCGGGCCGCGGAGCGGGGCCGCTCGGTGCTGCGCGTTGGCCCTGCGCCCCTCGGCGCGCGCCAGGCAGGTGTTTCCATTGGAAGTAGCCGACTGTGCCTCTCCGCTGGCACCAATCCTCCAGATGTATTTTCTTAGACACTTGAAGCGATTTCTTTTGGTTCAATAACTTGTAAAGGACAGCTCGCTAACTGCATTTGCTCAAGTGCCGTCTAAAGTGCGCGAACACTGAGACTGCCTGACGCAGGGCGAGTTATCAGATTCTCGGAGATGTGAGGGAGCGGGAACACAGGCAGACTTTTCCCTTCACAAAGGATGTGCCACCTTTCGTTTGCCTCTGCCTCCATTTCAAGGGATTCTTCAAATAAAAAAGGGACATGTGAACCTGTCTTGCCTGACAATTTTTTTTTTTTATTGAGTACCGTGATAACTTGGAGTTCACTTGTTACAAGCATGTTATGTAGCGGGTGAAATATCAGGGGAAAGGCAGGAAATAATACTGTATTTCCTGAAAAAACAGGATCTAAACAGATAAGTGTCACTGGGAAGGAGTTACCTGAGACAACTGGAAGGGGAATTAACACCTGGTTTTGTGGGAAACATTGGTTACCACTATCAGTTTTAATGAAGTGTATTAACTAAATTGTGTTCTGAGTATTCATTCAGCCCTGTTTATGGCACACTCTTGAGTACATTTACTGTTTGTCAGAAGTGCAAACTAGTGAACATATGAGGCTTTAAGACAGGCCATCTGTTAGTCTTAGACCCTTGGATAATTGTCAAACAGTTCTAAAAATAAGCACATACAAACTGCAAGGGGGTGCAAAGGTGATTTTTCTTTAGTGTGTGTGATGGCAAACGGAACATAACAAAAAAAATTAAAAATAAACAGTTTATCCTCTGCTGCGACTTTGCTTCTGTTTTTTTGTTGGTGTTTTTTTTTTTTCTTGAAATGTGCTCTTTTTTTTTTTTTCCTTTTGCCCTTCTAGGTCGTGGCATCCCTTGAATGCCTCTCCAGTTTAGGATTAAAGTAGCACCAATTTAAGGCTCACAGCTTTCTGTAGAGAGCATAATCTTCAATGGCTAAAGCAAGGGTCGTCTTGTGTCCTCTGACTAAAGTAATCTCTTTATAAAGTCAAGGCATAAAGATTTTGATCTTTATGGATTGCTGTTAGATGAAAACAGTAGCTGTGCACATACATGCTCATGTGCTTATGAGGATAATGGCTGAGAGATTTTTGGACTATTTTAAAAATTAAAATGATGCAAAAATAGAAAAAAAAAGAATGTTGCAGTTGGTATTTTGTAAATATTTAGACATCATAACTTCTGTTCGTAGCAGTTTGTGTTTGGTCTGTTTTTTAAACGTTCAAATGCAAGACTTGAACCTTTGCCTCGAGTCAACAGCTGAATTGGAGGATTAGCTTGTCTCTTGCAAGCTGAATGCATTGACATTAAAAGCCGGGATTGCTTCTCCTCTTTCTCCCAGCTCAATCCACAAGGGACGAGGGAGAGTAAATGGGGAGGAAAGAGCAAATCCTGACGGAGACCCCAGCCAGGGCACTGACCCGGTTTTGGGTGCTGGGGAGGGGGAGAGGGGCAGGGAGAGGCTCCTGGCCGGGGCGAGAGCACCCGGGTGGCAGAAGCGCAGTGTTTGCTCCGAGTCCCCTGCCCGTGTTCCCGCCTCGCCGCCGGGCTCCGTGTCTCCTGCCCCGCTTGGCGGTGGCTGGGGCCGGGAGCAGCCAGGCGGGAGGCGACGCGCGGGCCCCGAAGCCCTCGGTGCCGTTGCTGCCGGGCACGCGGACACGCTCCTGTTCACGGGTCACCCCGCGGGCTGATCACCAGTTAAGTTTCATATTGGCTGTTTGTCACATGAATCTATTATCTGCATAATTCCTATTGAAATGATTTGGGGAATGGATTCTGTTCGTTTTAATAGGATTTGGAATGAGAGAGAAGGAGGCTTTATAACCTTTAATCAGAGTCCCAATCGATGTATAAAACTGTAGAAGGCTTATGAATTTCGCTGGAGGATGGTGGGTGTCTCCAGCCTCGTTGTGCCGTTTCTTAACCCCTCTATAACATATGGTCTTTTAGGTGTATGTGCTCACGCGCATGGAGAATATATCTGCGAAACGGCTGGTACAAAACACCTCAATGCGTAACAGATGCGCGGTGGCACTATAGACTGGATGTATTATGGCCTCGAACCATTATCACACCCCTCGCAGTTGCATTTTATTTTTTTCACCTGCTCCTGTGTAGTACACCTGTGACTTGTTGGCAGGGAATTTTGTTGCAGTGTGGGAGCCTCCCAGCTTGACTGCCTGGCTTGGAGCGCTGCTCCATCATGTGCTGCTTTTCTGTGTGTGCTTTTTCTCTCAATCTTTATATAGCTTGTAAGAGTTCTTTTAACTGCGGTAAGTGATCATCTTTCAAGCCTGATGCCTTCCTTCTTGACATAGTGCTCTGAAAATGGAGGTTGTCATGTCAGTGTTTTCGTAAGGGCACATGTGGAAAACCCACAGAAATATTCATTGTAGGTGTCCTGCAAGACTGGCTTGATCCACATCCAGGGGGCAGGCAGGGGGTGTCCCCGGGGACAACTGGAGCGCGATCAGTGTATACACAGACAATAATCAACCATTCTTTGAAATCTTTTTATTTCCTACAAAGGCTGTCGCCCAGTTTCTCGGTCACAGATACTTCCACAAATGGTTCATTTGGGGATTGTGCAGTGAGTAGAAAATTCCACTTAAACATTGAGACAGCCCTGGGGCTTGGGGTAGTTGCATTTTTCCCACTGACATGGCTAACAGAATTGCTATCCATTTTGCATGATTATTAAGAAAAAAAAAAAAAAGAAATTTTCCAACCTTGGCCTATAAATAAGCTGTGACTTACTTGATCTTGACAGGTGACTTAGTGCCGCTGTAGAGTTTTCCAGATGCAATAATGTCTCAGAATGATGTATTCTGTGGGGTATCAGCTGTGAGCCGAGCATAAAGCAGGGGACCTAACAGGAGCTGTGAAAGACCATTTTTAACGTTCAGTTTCCAAATTATGTCCTGCCTCCTGCTGGCCCCCAAACACAGTGTTTACGTGCAGGGAGGTGCTTACGTGCAGGTAGGCATGTGCAGATACACACAGAGCCATGCCTGGAGATTCGTTGTGTTTGTGGCTGCTGGATTTTCCTTTGCAGATAGCTACTGCGATATTTATTTCTTAATTATAACTTTTAGAGTTGAGAAATCACTTCAACGCTGTTTCCTGCTAGCCCAGTCCTAGTCCGGGGAAGGTATGGGAAGATTCCCAGGTAGCCAAGAACAGGCTCTTGGGCAGGAGCGTCCCTGTAGTGTTGCACATTCCCAAATGCTCCGTTGTGGCCTTCATGGCCATGTTCTGCCAGCCTGGCACTATTCACGGTCGCACAAAGGTAGCTGCTCGTGCATTGAGCTTCTTGGATGCTTCTGGCATCTGCAGAGCTCGGCTCTAATAAGCCCCACGCTCCTAGGTCAGGCGGGAGAGGCAGCAAAAAGACACGACGTGGGGTTATAGGAAAGAGGAGACTGAGGCTGCCAGGCTTCTGTGTGTAGTCTGAAATACGTGTTGGCAGGTGAGCAGTCCTCCCTGGCTGCAGAGGCCACAGCCAGGCTCCTGCAAGCCTCCCGGCTGCACGTCGCGGGTGTTTGTGGAGCTCTTTGCAGCGCAGAAGCTCGGCGGCTGGTGGTGCCCAGCACGCGCTGCGCAGGCCTTGGGCTTCGTCCTGCCGCGCGAGCAGGGCCTGTGCGCCGTGCGCGGCTGGGGAGGCCGTGCACGCGGACGCCTGCGTCTATAGACATCGCCAGGACGTTTCCGAGATCCTTTTTAAAATGTGGCTCTATTTATTAACTGCTCCGTCCAGGGACTAGTCGGCATATTGATTGCCAGTAATGCATGCAAAGGGAATAAATGGTACATTCCCCAGATATTATCATTAAATCAACATTTGCATATGAAAAAATGTATATTTTATCTTTTTAGCTACATAGTATGTTTAATATTTCAGCTCCTACCTGCCTCAGCTCAGCATAGCTGCAGGATTTGAATGTAATCTGTTTGCTTCTTTGTGTAAGCTCTGTTCATAAAAACAGAGTATTTGTTGTATTAGGAGTGTTCAGATGTATTATTAACCTGTGTTTGAGGAGGGAGGGCTCACAATGAGAGCTTCATTACCAGATTTAGAGCCGCATACCATTCCTTTATTGACCTGCCTGCTGTAATCAATGCAGAAGCCGCACAAGTTGGAAATCTTGCTGCCTGACCGTAGACCATGCGTCATGCATCTAGTGCTGATTGTGCATTATCTTTCAAATGACACTGCCTAAATAAGTATGGATTTGTCTAGCGTGCGTAGCCCTTCTTTCGATTGGAAGACGGTAAACCTTCCGCACTTTCTTTTATTGATATTCAGGGTGACCTAAAAATAGAAATGTAATGAAGCGCGCTAGAAATGGCCATTGTGAAAATGCCCAGGAGTGGTTCCCAGCATGAGGTGGTGTGTGGATTCTCCAGCGTATGTTATTCTTAGTGCTTTTCCAGGGAGGTTTGATGGGCAAGCACCTGCCCAGGGTTGTCATTATGTTTATACAGCTCCGTTCATTCTCTTATGTAACTTTGGCACTTGATTTAAGAATAACATCCAGCCCTGCAAAGGTCATTCCTCCTTAAGACCAGTAACATTTCCACCTAAAACAAAGTAAAGAGCCACTGGATTTTATGCCTGATCATGTTAAATTGTCTCAAAGCCAAGTGGTTTCAGCCATCCCTTCCCGTGACGTTATTCGAGTGTAACCCTTCCCGTTTGATAAGCCTTCCGACGCTTCTGGGTTTGATGGGGAGGAATCGCGCTTTGCTGGCCGGGGTTGTGTTCCGAGGGCTAGTGCCGGGCTAAGCCAGACCCAGTTATTTGTTACTTTGCTCTTTTGTCACTCCGCACCGAGCGAGGGCTGCTCGCGGCGGGAAAGCGCGACCAGCGCCGCGCGGCTCCGCACAGCCGCTGCCGCCCAACGCAGGCAACTTTTGGCGTGATCTGGAAACTGAGCAGCGCTTCTGACACCTGGCGGCTGCTGTCTGGGAGTGCACGGTCCAGAAATGCTCCACGCGCCCCGGGGTCGCGTCGCCGCCCGCCCGCGAGCGCTGTCCACAGACGGTTCTCATTAGGCAGATGTCGTCTCTGCATAAAGCGGAGGATCTCTTCTTTCCCCCCTCCTGATTGAGATGTAACTGTGGATAATGTGGAGGGACCAGATGATTTATGAAAAGTTAAACTTAGTTTATTTTAAAGCATTGTCATTGTAAATAAATAACTGTTTTCTAAATTTGTCTGGACTTTAAAAACTTATTTTTCAAGCTGGTGGACTTGCCTAGTCTCTGTTATTAGGCAGATGGAGACGAGTTAAATCACATAGGCTTAAAATGATGCAAATGACATTTGGGAATGCTGGGGACCCAGCCCAACAAAAGCTGATGTTAAAGCAAATCTCTAGTTGCTCCAGACACTGAATAGTCACAGAAATAAAGCTGTGCTTATATGTAGGGCTGGGGCTTCAGTCTGCAGAGAAAATGTAGGTGACTTGGTACTGCTCTGAAAATATGGCTCCGAGATTGCTGCTAATTTATTGGCTGCGGCACAAAATGGCAAGATAGGTCAGCAGCCTCTGATCCGAGAGACTGTGATGACAGGAGGCTATTACAAATCTACCAGAAAAAAAAAAAAAAAAACCCACAACACCAGAAACCCTGTAAGCTGCTTAAGAAAGAGTGTAGAGCAAAGTCTGTGCTTTAAAGAGATACAATTTCTGGGTTACGTGTCCAGCTTTTTTCTGCTGGGTATATTACCCTGTTGCCTGAACTGATGGTTCAGCTGTTATTGCTGAAGTATTTCTTGGACTGAGAAGTGTGTGTCACAATCTGGTGTCTCTTTCTGCCAGTGCTTGTACCAGTGACTAGTGAGAATAAAAGAGTAAAATATGGTGAGGGTTCCCACAGCGATTCAGATTTTTTTTTTAATTGTTACGGTTAAGGGAATCCCTAAAGGCAGATTTTGCCCGTGAAGTGTTACCACTTTCTTTATATGTATTGAAAGGAGAAAAAAAAAAAACAGAGAACCTTATGGCTGTACTTGGCTTGCAGAAAATTTTTTCTAAGTTCATGCCAGCATTAACAGATCTATCAGAACAAAGCAAATGTGTCATATTGGCAGCTGTTACTTATGAGTACTTTTTCTTTATTGCATTTTGTTTTGTAATAATTGAGAAGCTTTTATGTCGAGCTCTGCATAAATGGTACTGAGTAGGAGGGTATGGGCATGCTTTCTATTATTCTGCCCCTCATGCATGTCTCCTTTTTTCGTCTTTCCAGAACCACACATTGAGCCAGCACGCACAGTGAGCCACTGGCACTACAGGACACCTCTCTGCAGAAGACTTGACGGTGGCACAGTGGGGAGGACCATTTGAACATTACATCCAATCAAAGTGTCATTTGCAACCCAGATGTAAAACTCTAATGATTTGGCCATGAGGCGCTGCTATTATAAGCAGCTGGAAATGAATATTAATGGAAGAGATTAAAAGTATTCCATGCTCAGTATTTTTTATTGTCCTGCTTCAGCTAGTGTACTTTAGAGCTTCTGCTTCTGACTGAATTTATAGTGTTAGATAAATCTGCTTTGATGCTGTTGCCCTTTGTTGCTTCTTGTATTATATTGATAGTTAAAGATTAGGTGTGATTCTTTTTTTTTTTTTTTTTGGTTAACTGCTTTTTAATTGCAATTTAGGTAAATGTGCATTGTGATGTGATTGCTTGGCTATTGTCTGAATATTTCTTTTTAATTTTTTAATTAAAGACTAATGCTTTGATTGGATTTGCCAGTTCACCGGACAGTGATTAAAACTATGTAATGAATATAATCGGTTTCAGTGCAACTGGATGGTCTGCTTTATAAATGTGACTTAATCTGATTGCAATAACTAGTACAGTTCAATAAAGGGAATACATGAGCTTAGTGTCAGAGTGTGTCTGTCAGTACCCGCTGCCAGCTCATGTGTGTAAATTGTGTAAAGTGATGGGTAACCCCAAGACAGAGAGCAGGCTGTGCCCGATGAGGATTGAAGACTTGCAGAAAGGGAAAGTCACGTTCTTGCCTGTGGCGTTGTGCTCTCTCCTGGTGCTCCTCCCAGGCTCTTGTGCTCAGATGAAGGTGAGTTAAGAGCATGCATTATGAGTCTGGGCACAAAAGGGAGTTCCTGGTTTGTGAGCACTCCGAACTTTTGCTGAAGCCAACAAGGATGGAGGGGACTTGGTCTGTAGCTGGCTTGACACCGACTCTGTGCTTCTTTGCTTCAATACAAAATAATTTGCTTGCCGGATTGTATACAAATGTGCAAGTCTCTTGCACTTGATAGGAGGCTATATTTCAATCACAAGGAATTCTAGGCCCACAGGTGTTGTATCTCTATGTAACTGCTGTTCTTCTGGCACTTGAACCTGCTGTAATACATCCTTCTGTAACTAATTAGCAGGCTTTTTTTGAAGCAGACAAACAACAACAAAACAGAAGTACCATGCGACAGTGGGGTAAGATATATCCTTAGCCAAATCATAATCTTATAGAAGGGTGTTCATCAGCTGTGATGGCTGCACAAGTGTGGTTATCGTTCCTGTGCTGCACAAGGGCTTGCAAGGCTGCACTAAAAGAGTATGTGTGTTTGGAGCCTTTCAAAATCTCTGCCCCAAGCTAGAGCATAACTAGTTACCACTGTACGGTAGCTGGGCTTGGAGGATGTCTGCGATGTTTTGTAGATGTATTTTCAAGGAAATGTAGTCAATATCCAAGTTAGCTTATAATGGCAAGTATATTAACAAGCCCAGAGGTGTAGTTTATTGGTACTGCAGACCGTGCTTTCAGCATTTAGACTGATGCTGGTGTTGATTCTTGTTGCTCCAGCACTAGGAAGCACTACAGCAGGTGCCATTTGTAGCAACTGTCTTGGGGAAAAAAATCAGCTTTCTCAAAAGAAAGTGTGTGTCCCTTTTAGGGTACAATATGTTTTTCATTCTGCCAGTTATTCTGCTGAAATAACATTGTATGACTTTGGATAAAAAGTTTAGGCCCCAAATTTGGGTTTTGTGATAAGAAAATACATGAGCCTTAATATTAGTTAAAAAAATAGGAATGACATTTCTTAGTTTCCAAAAGCATAGGTCTGTTTTTATGTAGATAATTCTTACTTTGCTGGTTATGCAACAAAGTCATTGTACTAAAATTATCCTTTTCTAAAAATCCTGAGTGAATTTCTTATTATTTCTCTATAAGCCACATCATAGGTGCTTATTTGCTGAAAAAAATAGCTAATGAAATCCCAAGTTCTTTATTCTTGCTCGTAACCTACGCATACTGCTAACTCGAGCACCATTTTAAGGCGTCCTATGGAAAGTGTCACGGAGTACGGGTTTCTGGACAAGTTCTTGTGAGAAGAGCTCCCTGGGAATGGACATCGGCTGCTCCCCAAAGATGCTGGGCCTCAGCCTCTGCCCAAGCCGGCTCTGCCGTCCGACCCCTCTCTGCAAGCTCTCAGCTTCCCCGGGAGAGCCGGACCCGCCGGGAACGGGGTGCGGAGCGGCATCACGCCGTGTCTGACGGCTCCGGTGACCGCGGTGCCGCGGGACGGGCCGAGCGGCTCCAGCCGCTGCGCTGGCATCACGGCAGGCACACCGGGGAGTGCTTCGCCAGCGTGGTATATAGATCCCATATCCCTTAAAAGCTCCCAGGGAAAACAGCCTAACTACAGGTGGGGAAAGATAACATCCCAGCTTCCAGAGATTTTTTTTTTTTTTGAGGTTTCCTCCCATTTTTCTCAGTGGTCAGGAACTGCTTAAAAAAAAAAAAAGGCACTTGGCAGTCACTTTAGGCCGTAAGTGGCATTTAGGGCCCTATAACAGCTTGGAAACCACAAAGGTAAGCCTTAAGTGGGTAAAGAAAATTGGACGGATGTTTTAATATCTAAAATTTGGGGCAAATGCTGATACACAATTGATATCCCAAGCAGCAGCTCCAAGGGAACGTGAAGGGGCAGGTGATGGAGGAAGGTGATTTCAAGGTGGCGGCAGGTCCTACATCAGACCGGCCTCAGTGGAGCCCCTGCCCCAGGGGGACGGCAGCCACAGCGCCCGTGGAAATACAACATTTACCTCATCACTTTGCTGCTTTCTTTTCTCCACATCTTTTTGTTTCATTCGTTTCCATATAATTGCTGTCAGGCCTGTGAATCTGGGATCCCTTTCTTGCAAATGGCAGCTGAGCCTCGTCTTTGTATCTGTTGATATATGAATTAGTTTCTTTCCTGCAGTTTAACAGGGTATGTGAGAGGGTGAGGAAGGAGAGTGCCTGCTTAGAGGAAGTATCCAAAGAAAAAAAAATAAGCATTCTAAGGGAAAAATAGGATAAGCACTGCAACACCTGCAGAAGCCTTCCCAAAGTATGATCTGCAGTGACCAGTTAATGAACTACAATTTAACCACTTCAGGCTCTTACAGCAGCCAGATGGGTATTTTGATACAGTGCTCGCTATGTGGACAGTTCTGTTTGTTTGATGTGGGTGGAAAACTGTTTGCTGGATTCCTCATTCCAGGAGGGAAGGGGAAACAAAACTCAGTCAATTGCACCGCCATCTTGAGGCGCCTGCCTTGCCTCACCCCATGCCACCATCTTGAGGCGCCTGCCTTGCCCTGCCTCATGTCACCATGTTGAGGCGCCTGCCTCGCCTTCACCCCACGGTGCCATTTCAAGTCGTTGGCCTTGCTATGCCCCACGCCACCATCTTGAGGCAGTAGCCTTGCTCTGCCCCGGGAGGCCATTTTGAGGCACTGCCCGTGCCCTGCCTCTATGCCGCCATCTTGAGGCGCCGGCGTTGCCCTGCGCTGTGTCGCCGTGTCGAGGTGTTGCCTTTGCCCCTCTCCGTGCAGCTCCGTGTGGTGAGGTGGCCTCTCCTCAGCCACAGCCGTGTGAGAGAGCTTCAGTTGTTCCAGATTATGCTGCTGCGTTAGGATAAGAAGCTCTTATCTTCTCTGGCAATTTATTTGGAATTGTCTATGAAGTGGGTGAGTGTTCAGTAGCGCAGCTTGTGGGGCCAGTTCGGGGGGCAGCTAGGTGGGCTTTGCAGGACCTCTTCTGAGAGGGGTGGGATATGGAGACCACAGGAGGTCAGGAATTATGATCCTGTGCTTTTTTTACTACTTTGTATTTGTATTTGAAGTATAGCAAAATTAATCTATTCCGGGAAAGGTTGTAATGAGAGGCAAGGCAACACAAATCTGTTCCTGAATTTCAGGGGAACCTTAGAACCTGTTTTACTAAACTTTTCTTTCCCTGATGTTCTCAGATGTGAAATGGTATTTTGAGCCGTATCCAGCACAGATTCTTGGGAAGAAGGCATTACAGAGCTAACCATCTGAGGGCCTTTTTTTTATACATAGGTGGGAAATAACAGCTAAAAGGGGCAGTGCCATTTGTAAAACCTTTACCTCCACAATATTTGAGTACCAAGTGAAATGTTCCTGTGACTTAAAAAATACATTTATCTGTATCTTCAGATACACGTGCTTGGAAGAGGCACTGTGATCCTCCCCTCATAGTAAATGAGCGGGTTAAGAAGCGCCGCAAACTCAGAGCACCTAAACTGTGCCCCTGAGGTGTGGGTTTTTCCTTTATCCAGCCTTTAATTTAACAGGGGGAAAGGTAATTTTTTATTCCCCAGCTGTAAGCAACGCAATAAATAAGTGCATTTTCTTTCAGTTACAATTTATGAGCCCTGTTCCTCAATAAATATGCATGAAATCTATAAAATGCCCATAGCATTTGAAAAAGGTAGAGCTTCTGTACATTTTCTGGTTAATTCACAAAGTGTATCAGTGCAAGCCTGTCATAGCAGGAGGGTTAAAGAAGAGAATCCAACTAATGTTTTTGTAATGGTGCTAAAAAAATGATCAACAGCTTCCATTAGTGTCATGCAGCAGAAACAATTTGGGTCGCTAATGCGGAAGGACAGAGTTCCTCCCAAAGTAAGACCTGGAAACCATCTCAAGCATGACAGCTTAAGACTTGATCGAATGTTACATAATCCCTAATAGATAAGCATGCAGTGTATTTCAGTGCATATCCCTAATGCTAAAGCAGCTAGAAAAATGTTAGGAAATGAGGCCTTGACCTAAAGCAAAATCAAGTTTGGTATACAAACACTGGAAAAATAAGTGGTGAGGGTAGAAGAGGGAGTTGGGCAATAGCTGATTACACCTGGGGCAAGGTTAATACATAAGGCAAGATTAGTAGGTGGAGCTTGTGAGCTTGATTAATTTTGCTTTTCTTTCCCTAACTGGCCTCATAATGTCTGTGAAAATGCCAACAGCACATGCAGTTTAAATGAGTTCTGCTGTCTCATACTTGCATTTCTTCTTCCTATTGCAAGATAAGCCTGGAGTTTTGGTGGCCTTTACTGTGTATAGCTCTCATCTACCACCTGGCTTGTCACATCACTTTTAAAAATTCCGGATCTCTCTCTTCTCAGCCCCTCTGCCTCCTTATTTCCTTCCTTAAATCTTCCTCCCCTTGTTGCCCTCATCGTGGGCATCTTCATGAATGACTGGGTTTGTAGTCTGTAAATGATCATTGGGTGACTGCCTGGTAGGTCTTTGAGGCAGAACCTGCATTTTCTGAGTGGGGTAAAAATAGTGGGCAGGTGGTAGGCAGGGGAAGGAAAAGAATGGGAAATTCTGCATTCCTTATGTTTTTTTTTTTTTAAAGATTTATGTGGCTGCAAAACAATTATTGGATGAAGGGATGTAAGAAAAGAGGAAGCTGTGATGCTTGGCACCCCCATCAGCAGGTGAGGCAACCTTTGCTGGTACATTTGATGTACCTATATTAGCAAATGGGAACTTTAAATAGTTATCATTTGTCTCATAGTGAAAGGAGTTAGCACCAAAATAGAATGTAAAATGCATATCAAACAAGTGCCATCCTTGTACCTCATCTCTGTGTTGCAGTAAGGTAATTCCAATTATTGATATGTTACATTAAGAAATATACTAACCTTATTTGTTTTCTAGGGACTGCTAGAAAATTGTGTCTTCTTTCATGTCATACTGCAAATGTGTAAACAACTGTTTCCCTTGAATTCAAGGAGTTAAATGTTCACATATGTAAGGCACACTAGGATCAGAGCCTTAGGTAACCTAATGACAGTAGATAACTTGACTGTGCATCATTAGCTCAATGATGCACCAAGCTTGGGGAGAGGGAAAAAAAATGAATTCTGAAGTACATTTGTGTATGTGTGTGCGAGGGAAATATAAGGGAAGGGGAAAGGAAACCTCGGTTAAAATGTCTACAACAGTTCATTTAAAATACTAAAAAATCCCCTTTTTTAATATTATAGAGAATAGAAACACAAATTGAGAGAAGAAACCAGTGTAGAATGTGAAATTCCCCCATAGCATATGAAACCCCACTGGAACAAATGGAGAAGTAGGTGATAGAAAATATATATTCAAAGCTATACTGACACATGTAAACACCAGAACTGCAATTTGGGCCTGAAAAACTGACTGATTCCTTGCAGAACTGTGTGGTGTTCCCTTTTTGAGACCTATTCGTGCATCCTATTCAGTTAGAGCTCCCCAGATCAGTTATCTGTTACTTTGCCCATAAGGGTGTTGAACAAATATTTTATATCCAAGAGAGACTCATTAATGTCTTTCAAACTGGATGCAAGTTTCTCATTATTCTTCTGCATAGGTCTAGCAATGGGAGCTTCCTCTAGAGATGCCCTATGCAGATGTCTTTAGGCAATGTTGATGGCATGAGGCACCAATTGTTTCCACTGCAAGATTTATGACCTTATAGCCTTTCCAAGCCTGGGCATATGGACTGAGAACCAGCAACCAGGTTTTACTGAGTTCTGTACTGTTCACTAATACTGACTAGTATGGAATAATCATTTTAGTCTATTTTTTTTCCTGTTTTGAGTTCTCAGAATGAGGAATAAAACATCAGATGTGTGGAGTTCTGATTTTTTTTTTTAGATATTGCACATTTCTGACTCCTATTTAAATTGAAGTTGTAGGTTCTGATTTAAAAAGAAAAGAAAAAAAAAAAACAAGTTCATGTATCTTAATTTAAGGCTCCGCAAATCAGAAGCTGCTTTGAAAGACCTGGAGGAGCACAGAATAGCCGATAGATTTCCATATCCTGCCGGGTTTTGGCATGAATCCCCCTTCTTTGGTTCCAGGCAGAAAAATACAAAGAGAAGTCTGTGAATAGGACCTCGCTGGGTGTCCAGCCCTCTGAGTGAAATTTCCTGTGCAGAGGACGGTCTCGGCCTACATTTTTCAGTTATTATATAGAATTTGTTTCCTGCTATGCTAGAAAAAAAATGTTTAAAAATATAACACCTATAGTGAATTCTCACCTTATAGAGCTACATCAAGCTTTAAAGGCAGATCATGTACCGGAAGGGCTGACACTGAATATAGTAGCTCAAGAGAGACACCAAAGCTCAGCAGAAACCTACTTTTAAAATAATTTGTCTGCAGTATTTCGCAAGTTGATCCAAATCAGATTTTGGAGTAGTACTATTAAAGTCAACAACCAACACCCACGATGAATCTAGCTCTTAGTGCCATTCAGATGTCTTGAAAGACATGTATCCCAATGACTCCTTTAGCAGTCATTAAACCAATTATCATCCCAGTCATTTCCAGCAATTATCATTATAGACTTTGGGGGTTTAATCATTTTTTTAATTGACCTGTGAATAAGACGGGAGATACAAAAATCTCCCCTGATACCAAAGGTGTAACCACTACACAGTCAGCATTGCGGTGCATGTGAAATGATTCACATTGTAACACTGATCTGGAGCTGGGAGATGAATGGCAGTATTCCTGTAAATAAGGATAAAACAAATAAAAGACTGTAAAGAGAAGACAATAAAGGAGAAGAAGGTGTATATAAATACATATAAATCCTATGACTGATGACATTTGCTTCTGTGACTTTCTTGGCCTGCAAATGTCGGAGCTAGGAAAACAGGGTTTGCTTTGTTTTGTTTTGTTTGACTTTAGCTTTATGCAAGGAAGAGAATAAATTGTGACGCAAAAAGTTTTGCCCCTCTTCTAAATGCCACAATTATTGAATCAAGCAGGAGAAATGTCTTTGGACAATTGCTTAGGACTTTAAAATGAAATCAGCCATTTAGGCATATGCTCCACCTGCAAGCAACTAACTTTTTTCCCTAGCACTTGCCTTGGTACAGCCCTGCAAAGTGGCCTGAATGCAGCAATTTGCGGGATTTGGCACTGTGAGCCCCGCAAGCACTTAGCAAAAGTAATTGTGTAGCTCTATTGAAAATCCCGCATATCATGCTGTGGGGAGCCAGCACTTTTTATCTGTCGGCACTGTTGGTGACAAATATTAAAATAAAAAGTATGACACTATAGGTGCTTCAAAATTCAAACTGAAAGTTTCCTACTGTGGGACTTCTAACCATGTAATAAAGTGCAGGGAAGAAAGCAGAGTTCAGACCCCATGCTGTAATAAAGGCAAGGAAATCTTAAGTGTTCAAATACATAATTCATTCTATTTGGAGACTTTCTACCGGGTTTCAACTTGTAAAGATTTTAATTTGTGCCTAGATGATACATTCTTTAATTTCTCTTTGACCTCCAGAGACAGCTGGGGGAGTGCGGGGCCAGACCTGCTCGTTACATTGAGTGAAAGCAAATGGTCACAACAGGAAAGCTCCTCTGCAGGCAGTGAGGGCACGATGGCCGTGGGGGCCAGGCTGGGACAGAGAAGGAAACTCCTGTATGCTATCAAAATGCCTGCAAGAAAGTTGCCACAACAGCCAGTGTGTTTGATTTGCTTTAAGTAGAAATAGTTTGCACTTTAATAAAGATCTGAGGATCTCAAAGCAAGCAACAGACACTGACTGAGTCTCAGCATTCAGTAGTGAGGTAAGCTGCTGTTCTCACTCATTTTGTCCTGTTTCCCACTAACCTGCACTCTTTACTGCCATTTTGTTCCACAGCTTTCTGAACCAGAATTTGAAATGCCTAGTTTAAATTTTTTCTTATTACCTATGAGCTTGAGCATTTATTGAAATATTATGAAATTATTTTAAACTGTGCTTTAATATTATGCAATATTTAAAATTATATTTAAAATTATGCAAATAGTGGTACAATGTAATCAGAAGGAAAAAGTAATAAATGAGGAATAGCTTTTGCGTGTGTGTGGGTACAGGTTGCGTGTTCACAAGCTGCATGTTACAGAGGAGGTCGTATAAATGACCAAATAAATCCCTTTTAAAACTCCAGTGAAATCACTGCCTTTACATTGGGAATAAAATTGGCTCCGCTGTGAAAAGAATGCGTGCATCCCGCTTTGTAGTGGCCATTTAACCTAAATTATATACATTGAACTGTGTGCCCTCCTGATGGTAGCATACGGAATTGACTGGATTATTCAGATGTAGAGCTACAGCAAGATTTACTTTGACCTATTTAGGTTTTCTAATGTTGCTTCTTTAAGCCTAGTTATGTTCTTTCTAACCCTCGATCATTTTCCATTCCTTTTCAAATGTCTTTAAGTACTGATATCTTTCTCATCCCCAAAACTCGTACCCAGTACTGTACTTGGCTTTCAATACTTAAGAGACACCACCTTTAAACATGCCTCAGCCCTTCCAGAAGTGGAGTGTTCTGGCAGAACTGCTTGAAATCATGGGGTCTATGCTATCTTTTCTAGGAATAAGCTCATGAGTAGTTTTTATATTGGTCTTAAAATGTTTTCACAGAATCAGGCTGGTTTTGCTTTTCTTTTAGCAATTATTTTTCTGTAAAACTCATTTTAAAAGCTGACACTGGGTCCTGCCCCTTGGTCTTTCCTGGCCTTAAAGTTACAGTTTTCCCATTGCCAGTGGCTGACTGGAATTCTTTTTCTTTGTCCTTATGTTATAGCCCTGCTTCTGATGATAGGTTTAAATCTTTTGTTAAAAAAATTTGGTCTCTACCGGCACCTTTTTAGAATATCCTTTCATTTGATACCAGCTCAGGGGTACCTTAATGTGATGGTAATTTTTTCAAGTTGTGTTAGTGATGACCTAAAGATAAGAGGAAGGTTTTGTAAGGAAGAAACAGCTTAACTTTAGTAAGTTAAGCAATAATAATAAAATAATAATGCCTGGAAGATTGTCCTTTTTATTAAATCTAGACATGTGCAAGCACACACATGCACACGTCATTAACAAAGGTTTTAAAACCCTGTCTTCCTCCTTGAATAATACTTATATCCTCAGTTCCACTTGGTCTTCTTGCTAAGTCAATATCCTTCATTGCTTTAGGACTGCACTTTATGTTTCTTAAGACAGTGCTCTCAATATGTATGATACTGTCCATTCAGTGTGTAATAATAACTTGCAGAGCTGGGGTGTCCTTACCAGTGTACACTTATACTACATCAGTGACTTTGCTCTGATTGCACATGGTACCATCTTGCCAAAAAGAGCAATTGTGCCAATCTGTTGTGCTTTGAAGAAGAAAAATCGTAGCTCCAGTGAACTTGCTGACAAAACTCCTATCAATGTTGAGGGAAACAGGGCTCTGAACAGCAAATATAGAAAGTAGATACGAAAGAAAACAAAAACATATCACACTTTCACTTGACGCTTTCTGTTGATGTGGTTAGTTGGACTCCTACCAGCTGAAGCCAGAGCACCAGCAGCTGCAGCAGTGTCTGGAGGCCGCTGTCCCGGCGCGCTCCCTGCCACGGTGCGGCAGTGCTGCCGCCGGAGCAGGGCCTGGCCTCGCTCACAAACCCTTGCTATAGTGGCAGCTGGTTTGAAAAGGCACAGTTCTGCAGTGCCTGGGCCTATGCTTGCTTTTACTCTTTCAAGAAAATATTAACATTATTCCATGCTGCTTTTTTTAACAGCTCTTTAGCATCGGGAGAGAGGTAGTTCTGCTGCCCTACTGCAAAAGCAGTGAGTAGTTGGAAGGATGAGTCTGATGCAGTTTTATTAAAGTGTGTGAAAGTAAACAATTAAAAAAAAAAAAAAAGTGGGGGGAAGGGGGCAGTGGGGAGGTGAGGGAGGAGACAACACCATCTCTCCCTGCTTCCCTGCTCTCCCTCCCAACCCTTTCCTTGCTTCAGTTTAGGAGAAAGGTCTCTCTGAGTCTACCTGCTCTGAGGCTACAATGAGGCTCTTTGACTCTGCTCTGAGACTTGCTGACACTACTGATTCAACACTGTATCAAGACACTCCAACTGTGATCTGAGACCTAGAGCGGAGCGGGAGCATCTTGACACAGTGTCAAAACAGTAGTCAGAGCGCATGGACGCAGCACTGAAAGGCTTTTGTCTCCCAAATGAAAAGGAGCAGGATTATTTTCTTTCTTTCTTTTTTTTTTTTTTTTTTTTTTTTTTAGTAATAATAGTAGCTTTCTATTAAAAGGAAAAAAAGAAGTTTATTTGAAGGGAAAAGAGTGACATGCTTGTCCCTCCTCTTCTCTGGTTGTTTGATAAAGCAGTAAGACAGACAATGGCTTCGCTGTGCAGTGCACTTCACTAAAGCAAAGTTCTTTGGCTTTGGACGAGTGGAAGGCTATATTTGGGAATTATTCCAATGTCATTCCCCAATTTAGGAATGAAAAGGAGTTAATCCTTTCAAGCTACTGCACATGTTGAGCATCTGTATTTGTTTGCATGCTTGTGTTTTGGAAAAGCGTTTTTGTAGAGTGTTTATTTGATCCGAGTAGTAATTTGGGGCACTGTATTGTTCACCACTATCCATCCAGAATTCAGACTGTGGCTTTTGGTAAGAATGCCTCTGAATGTCAGATATTTGAGTGTTTACCAATATGTATCAATAAAAGCAATTAATGTAGTACTCAGAATGTGGCAATGCCTGCTGAGACAGGCGGCTTTTCTGCAGATGGGATGGTCTTAAAATGTTACATGAGCTGTGACTTTATAACAGGTCAAAATCATTTATTAAAAAGTGAGAAGAATGTAGTGTAATTTGTTTTTCCTTGCTGGGTCACAGGTACCAAGGAATCAGCAAAACCATCTACTGAATGTTTTATAGACAGTGGTGTTTTTGCTGAATGTTAAATGAAAACAATCCATTAAAATAAAAAATGAAAATTCTTTTTGTTTCCTTTTCCTCTTGGGCCTTCCCAAAAGGAGGTCGACACCGACCCAGTTTGAAAAATACTTACCTAAGCCAATCACTGCCCTGCATGTATTCCCTGGAGCAACTTGAGTGGGCACGATGCCATCTGAACAGATGGGCATTACTGTAGGCAACCAAGAGACCATGCATGTGAATCAAGTATGGGTGTTTACAGCATCATTTCCCTGATGAGAATGTCAAAATGGCAGTCCAGTCTGAGTCTGGCTCAGTTAAGTTGCATTTCACTAATTCAGCTCTAAGATGGACAACTTTACAAAATAAATAATTAACATCAAGTTGGTTGGTCATGGTACTGCTTCACAGAACTGTGCAGACAATTAGATAGTGAATAAGGAACTTATGAAATAAAGTACCTGACTTTTATCCGCAACAGGAAGGCTGGCTTTTCTTTCGGTAAAATAAGGGCAAAGAAGCCTCTACATCTATGCTAAGTATAATGTAATAAATAAGCTGTCATTTAAGCACAATAGATGTGCTTAGAACTGAAAAAAGAAACTGCTTCACATCTTTTTAAGAGACATCTTATTTCGTATTAAAATTACATACACATGAAACTGTATAAAATGAGACTTAGATGAATGCTTTATTCAAACAAAGTACCAGACAGGCAAGTTAGCAGTACCAGTAAGGTCAAATCCTGAAACTTATGCATATTGAATTAAGACTTTATTCTTGTCCTGAAGAGAGATGCACATAAGCATTATAGTGTTTTTGAGCTCAGCACTCAGTGTAACTCATATATTTGTTGAATATTTCCACTGAATTGTATTTGGAAGTTATCTACTATCTCTTACAAATAAAACTTTAAAGACAGGAGTAAAGACTGGAAATTGAATCAATGACTTCCATCTCATCTATTTTAACAAAGGCAGTTATGTGATACTTTTTCTGGAAGCTTGAATTAAAGTATGAATTCCTGAAAATTTGTTATACTTTATTTTTTCTTTTGATAATTGATTCTATTTCATTTGCACTTGTTCCGTGTATTTGCATGATACTAACTGCATATATAGCCTTCATTTTTAGATCTGATAACCTGTATAATTGGTTGCTTACCTGTGTTAATGGCTGATGAGACTGAAGAACTAAGATGCTTAACCAATAATATAAGGTATGAAATACTTAAATACTCTTTTTTCCCTGCTTCAGGAATTCCTTCAAAAATATACAGCAGAATGTATCTTATTGATAGTAAACTGAAACTCCTTGGAATTTGGATTTGACTTATTCCTGCTTTTTGAAAAAGTCTGATTTCTATTTGGCAGATCTCTAGGAAGTATCTAGTGAGTTTTACATTTATTTCTGTCCCTTATTTGGGGATTTCAGGCAAAAAAAGGCAGCCCTTCTAGAACAGAAGATAAAAATGAAAATCAAGTAGTGCTTTTCTAACACTTGATTGGGACAAAGTTTCCAGAGTGTGCCTTTTCTCCTATATGCAAAATATTTCAATAGTTTCCTCTTTCATTTGAAACTACCAATATCATCCTTTTCATTTGCCTTCTGTAATGCATTATGATGTCTCTGAATTCTGCCACCACACTTGCTAAAATATACTCTGTTACCTTGCATTTCGTTTTCTAGAGAGAGTAATGTTTATTTTCTTGCTTGATGTCATGGTAACAGAAACACTACCTTTATATTATGTCAAGTTTGTTTTTTAAATACAAGTAGGGAGGTTGGATATTGCTATATATCCCATGTGGAAAAACAGCACTAGCTCTCTGGGTGCCAGCACATACTCCCAGCTGTTGCTGTTGCTCTAGGGTCACAGATGCAGCTCATACTGAATCAGTTAAAAATGCAGTAGCTATGCTTGGAGACACAAGCTTAAATTTTCAGGGCCTGATTATTCTGTTAGTTTTGTGTGTGCAGTTCCCACTGAAGTGAGCAGTAGTAGTTAATGCAAACCTGACAGGATAATTTGGAGCCCAGAATTACAAAGGACGTAGTCATATGTTTGATTTCTGTAGGTATTCAACATCTAATTCTCATCCATCTCCATGATGTTAGGATTTACCACAGCTTTTAGGGACGTGAATGGATCAAAAAACTATTATGTTATTTTTGATATATATTTTTTCAAGGGTCAGGGGATATATGAGCACTTGCTGGACAAGCCCAGAAAGAAAATGTTCTACAGTATTAATACAATATATGGCATATTATGTAGAGAAATGCGAGAGCCGTATGGATAAAGGCAAACAAATCAAAGGAATAGTTAATGGTATAGAAGCAGAACAGGGTACAACATGTTTTTCGTAGAACCCTATCAGTTCAGAGGGCCAGTATGCAGGCTATTGGGATTTGAGTCCAAGATCTCACAAATTTTAGCCAAAAGGAGAAAATTCAAGGCAAATTCTCATGTCCATGTGTTTTATTTTTATGTCAGGGATGGACCATGTTTTCCACAGTGGATTCGCATCCAAGGGGCTGGATCAGTGCTACTACATGGGTAGCCTTATTAGGCTAACCTAATAAGATTTCTGCAAAATGGTTTGTGATTCATTCCCACAATACACAAGGAGTCATATTCCCAGTTTAGTTGGACTGCTGACCGATCAGAATCTCGGGGACAAATAAAATGTCAAACAGATAATTTTATTGTCAAGAACTTGGCCCCTAGACCGATTACTAAGTGGCCAGTTGCTCCAATATACAAATGCAAGTTCTGCAAAGATACCTTTGATGTGTTCCACAAATATCCATGTTAACTGCATCATTTCATTTGTTTTCAGACTGATGGAAATGAGGAATCTAAGAAACTATATGCAGGGGTGATGTTGGTTACATTGGAAGGTATGGCAGTGGTTTATAACTAACAGGGACCAAAAATATCTGTGTTCAATTTTAAAGAATTCAAGCAGCTTTGCTATGAAAAGGGAGGGCAAGCAATGGAGTCTGTGGCAAGGCTACTCTGTAGTCTGCAAAATGGCAAACGCTTCCTGTGCTGCTCTTGCAGCCTCTAGTCTTGGGAAATGGTAAAGATGTAGTCTTAGAAATCTTGAATTTCTTTGGCATCCTAAAATACAGTAATTAATGGTGTTGAATAGTTGGAAATGATAGCACTGTTGGTGATGCTATTAGTGATCAGTTTTAGAACTATTTACCTTGTTTTGTGATGACAACAGAGGATTGTGCTAGTGAAATAAGGTAAGAGTTTCTAAGTTTTAAGACTGAAAAAAAAAATGGACTGAGGCCAAGAACATTTAAAGCTCATGAGAAAAGTGTATCTAAAAAGGACATTGTACAAGATGATCACAGGAATGAAGGGTAAATAAAGATTACATTACATTATATGGAACACTATTTTGGTGAGATGTATTCTAGCTACTTTCCTGCAAAAGCTTTTCTAGAACCATATGCATATTCTTTCCTCATTTCAACTTAGGTCTAGATAGCCTCAAAATTAGCAACCATCTTTCCTCTCTAAAGCTGGGATCTTCAAAGTAAAAGTTGAAGCATGTGTTTTTTCTTGAGCTTTTTGGCCCAATGTCGATTAAACAGCTATATTTTTATTCAGTGTTGAAAAGAGTATTGAAGAGAAATACAGTCCAGACTATCCCTGTTTTAACACAAGTTTTAGTATTCTTGTTTTAATTCTGTGCAGCTGTATTGTCTCTCCTGACAGGCTCCAGTTACCTACAAAGAAAATCACAACTGTTTGAAGTATAGGAGATGAGCTAAATGTCTGGTGCTTCTGCATTAAAAAAATAACTAACAGGTGGAGAATCAACCAAATACTATTATCTTTTTACCACTGATAATATTGTTCATTTTTATCCTTTTACCACTGATAATATTGTTTAGTCATTTAATTGTGCTGGATAAACTTGAGCCTTTTTAAAATAAGTTTTAATTAATTTTCTTTGGAACCTTTGGCAGAGCTGTTTCACGATCTTTCTTAATATTACTTTATGATTTCCATCTTATTCAGTATTGTAACTATTTTTTTTCTAGTCCTGTGTTACCTGTTTGCCCTTCAGGCTGCACAGATTATAAAATGAGATTTCCCTGATTCTCACCACTGATTTGCTGTCTCTTTTCTGTCTCTAATCTGATGTCTCCTTTTTGTACCTTGATTCCTCATGTTCTTGGGTGGCCTCTCTTATCTCTGTCTTTTAGATTTTGTGTTTTCTCTAGCTTTTCCAAGGCAACTTTCTCCATGTTCATTGTCTGTTTGGCATCAGCATGATCTGTAGCTTCTCTCTTTCTTCCTTTCATCCTTCACAAGATCTCTGCTGCATATGGTGGCCACCTTTCTTTAAAACCGCTTCAGCAAAAGCTCTTTCAAACACTTAAGCAATCTACTCTCTACCTGCTTGCCTATTCTTATCTTCACTGTTCCCTCCCCACCATGCCACTAGTTTGAGATCTGGCAACTCTGCATGATTAAATCTGTGTAAATAGGCTTGGCAAACAGTTTGGAGTTCTTATATATATATATATATATGGGGCTTATATATATGGGGCTCTCTCCAGATCCTCAGATTTATTTTCTTCTCTCTGCTAGAAAACCTGCTCTTTTCTCTCTCTCGGCACCATCTCTTGAGCACTGTCTCTCTCTGCTTTTCTGTCTTTGTCTGTTGTCTCCAGGGCCTCCACTGTCACATCATACGGTTCTTCCATCACATCTGGCATTTCTGACCTGATCTTCCTCTCCAGCTTGGCTGCATTTTCTCATTAGTTACAGGCATCCCCTACTGATTCTGTCAGACACTTCTTTTTTTACTTCTTTAGCATTTCCTACAGCTTTCCTAATTTTCTTTTTCCTGTGACTTTTAAAAATGTCCGTTAACAATGAGAATGAACTAGTGGGGGCTTTGTGTTAGCGCACTTGCTTTCTTCCTTTTTTTTTTTTTTTTTTTTTTTTTTTCTTTTGCATGTTATCTTCCTGGAACCATTATGAAAAATCTTCGGTCCATCTCGTTTGTACTGCATAATGCTAGTACCATGTATTTTTCTAAAATTGCCGAGGAATGTCAAGGTTGCATGTTGGCTTGCCTTTATGAAGTGTGATTTAACATGTTAAAGTCATCTGATGGCACCCTTGATATAACTTTTAAGTCTTTTAATGGATGTTTCACTAACAGTTTATGCCCTGAGCTTCCAGCTGCACAGCTTCAGCAGCTTTCACCTACCCACATTCTCTTTCCTAAGGCCAACTTTCCTAGAAGATTTTCTCACATGGCACAACCTTCTGTAAATGAGTGCTGAAATTTCTCAGCAAAGTTAGCTCATCAGGCTTCAGTAGTTGGTGACCTCACTGTGAAACAGCCTCTGAGATATATTTTATATGACCAGATTGTGTAGGTAATTTCATTAGTATCATTCTCATGGTAGCTGAGCAAGTAGATTGTCTTATTATCCCAGCGCCTGAATTAAATTCAAGATAATTGAGTGGGTAGTAAACTCTGTTAGTGATGTGGGTTCCATGTAACACTTCAGTTTCATAAACTTGTGTCTACATTCTTAATCTGAACCATTTTTATAGGCTGGAATAATATTACAGGCTATTATATATAGGCTGGAATAATTATAAAACTTGCACTATTTATATAAATGTATTTTTAATTTGATATGTTGATTATAGTAGGGTGAAAAGTGATTTAGCTTCTATTACCAGTTGTGATTCAAGCATGCTTTGTGATTTTGGATTTATTTGCCTTCCTTCTCCATCCCTTCTTTTCTTTCTCTTTCTTTTTTTTTCTTTTTTTCTCTCTCTTTCTCTCTCCTCTCTCTCTTTCTCCCTGAGAGAAATTGTTTTCTACCTTCTGTTGAAAAGTACATAATAATTTCTGTAGGAATGTATTTCTATATTCTTCAAAATACAGTATGCTCTATGGGCAATACAAAAGTGCCTATGTGGTAAGAGTTACTTTGCTCCCATTCAGTTAGTGTAAAAAAAAAAGATTTTTATTTTTTTCTAGAATCAGGAAATCCCTGGTTATGTTAACTGAATGAATACCCTCAGTTTGTTGGATTCCACTGTGAAAACCATAAAAATGGTGCCATAGTTGCAGGTGATTGCAGAGGTGGTTAGTTCCTTCTCACATGAAGGGAGGCAGAATCTGCTCTGAGTTCTCCTCATTCGGCTCACTACTCCTTATGTTCTTGATGCCAAGATACCATTTTTTTGTGTATGGCCCTGTTTGAAGATGAGTAGGTTGGATTGAGCTGCCTTTTCTGCTTTTTAGAACATGTAAATTTTCTTTTGAAACTGGAAGTGCCATAGTGCTAACTAAATTCTTCAAGGGAGATATCCTTATCCGGTTGTGAAAGGAATAGGAGACATATAGGCAGTGCTGTGGAGTTAGTGTAAAGTGAAAGTGAGGCAGTCTTTTTCGTGGTCGGCAATCTTTTTGGACGGGTGCTCATCTAACAGCTTGTTCACTAATTCCATGTCTTTCTAAGAAGATGCTGTCTCTTGGAGTATATTTTTTCTTTCACAAGTGGTATAGTTTTTTAATATTAAAATATTTCTATTTATCAAAAGAAAAAAAAAAGAAATAAATGCTTTAACTTTCAGTTGTCGCATGGAAAATCTTCATTTGTTAAAAGAACCATGTAGGGAGGAAGTATTTTATCTTAATCTCACTGAGTTCTGTTAGGCAGAAAAGAACCATGACTTTTGTGGTGGTGAAGTCCACAGATCTGGCTCTTTGGTGGGTATCTCCCATGGAGATCTTGCTCAAGGCTGGAAAAGCTCACGTGCTGAATCAGAAGAGCCCAATTATTAGCTCTCTCTCTTCCCCCCACCACAGTGATGTGTGTGTGCACACTTTCAGGGACAATCCCTAGTCAGGTATGCACAGCTAGCTGAGAGGAAGGCTAGAGCATTTTAATGGAGAGAGTTCTGCTACTTGTGGCAATCATGTTTTGGTTTTAAAAAATAGTCGCTTTTGCTGTGACTATGACTGTAGAAAATACCGCTTTTACTACATTTTTGCACAAGATTATTTTCAGTGATAACTGTTGCATTAGTAGATATAAAAATATTCATTAAAAAAAACCCTTCCTTCCCCAGTCAAAGCATACACCGAGAGGCATCACCACTTTGTCATGTTCATAAGAAGTCCCGGTCCTTTTCCACTTCACACATATTTCTATAAATTCATTAAGAGGCCATGTTGATTACTTAGAATACTTTTCTGAAGAGACCTGCAGCAAAAAGGTATGTGATCTTTATGGAGTACACATTTTGCAACTTGATGGCAAGAAATATTTGTTTTATCTTCAGCTTCTCAGAAAAATTTCATAATGTTGCTGTTAAGCAAAGTTCCATAGTTTAGGCACTGCATGTTTGTGAGATGGTTACAATCAAACATTTATCTTCATTTGAGTTTTCTGTTGAGTCTAAAGATTGCCTGTGGTCACTGGTAATGGCCTGTCACTGACTTTTGGCTTCTTTCTAATGTTTCTTCTGATGACCTCAACCAAGCTTTCTTCTGGGCTTTTTAGAAGCCTTTGGTTTGGCTTTAGGTATGAATAAACCTTGGGAAGATCTTCCCAGCAAGACAGTTACGTATGCTTCTAGGTACTTAGCACTTTTTTTCTGCATTGAAATGCTTTAACTTCAAATTTTATGCTTGCCTCTGATGGCTAGTAGAATTTTTTTCTTCCTTCTGTGAAAAGAGTAGGAAAGATATTTTGAGAAATTATTGTGATTAAGGTGATCTAGCTGGTCCCTTAATTGCAAAATACTTAAATTTGAGGTTGTGCTGCTCTAAGCATTATGCCCATTTTGTAG
>JAUBNY010001040.1:40676-55758 GCA_032275445.1 Crypturellus soui
TGATCTAGCTGGTCCCTTAATTGCAAAATACTTAAATTTGAGGTTGTGCTGCTCTAAGCATTATGCCCATTTTGTAGACCAGCTTGGATTTCAGGTTTCTTAGAAAATGACTTCTGGAAGTAGATGTGATAAATATGTCATTGCACACCCACAATGGGCAGTATCACAAATTTTTGCAATGATGGCTGATCCCCTTCATTGTACTGAATCTTTCAAACTTTGCAGAAGAGTTTTGTGAGGTTACTATTTCGGATGCTGCTCTTTACTACTGTGACAAAGGCTTTATAAGTAAATATAAGAATACATTTTCAAATTCAGAATTGTGGGCTGTGTTTACAGCTATTCTGTCCAAAGCAAAGTGGCAGGAGGTGAAAGCAGAGGTCCTTAGTGATGTTGGGGCCGCGCGACCTGGAGCTTGAAGCTCCGAGGACTCTGCTCAGTGTCTGTGTGTGAGTGATGTAGCACAGCACGTGTTGGGCTGCCAGGAGGAGAGGAGTGCAGTGAAGAGGAGCAGTGAGTGACACTAGTCTTCCACAGCTTTGGGGGAGGATGGGTTGTATTTGTGCAGAAATATATCCTTAATATCACTCATACTTGTCTTACAAGGAGAATTTGAAAAGTCATACTGCACAGGGAGAACAGACTGCAGCATAGCAAACTGACTATCATGGGAACTTCTTGGGATAATTATTGATATAGCAATTAACATGTTTTTTTTTTTTTTTCTGCAAATACAGCTGTGAAAAAGAAGCCCTGTTACAACTTTCTTATGTCTTGGTCTTGCTTAGTTGACCTATCAATCCCTATCAGCTGCAGTCAGTGGCTGCTGGTGAAAATTAAAGCAGTGTTTAGGTTGCTGTCTCGTATGGTAAGCGCACAGTCACTTGCACAGTACTCTCTAGTTTCTTGCTTGCTCTTCATCACATCTCAAGTAACTGGACTTGTAATTCAGAGCTGTATTTCACAATTTACATTTTCTGTTTGCCTTCTGCAGCTCATTAACTGAGGTGATAGAAAAGACAACATTAGCACCTAAACTGAAGAGGATAATGTTTGTAATGCAAACACAGAGAGCATTTGAATATAACTGGTTTTTATTGTGTGGCATTCTTAGTTTCTTTAACATTTTATCATTACCTCTTTAATAAAAATATTAAGCAGAGTTAGTCCAGGTCTTACAGTGTCTCTTAAGTTGGTTAGATAGAAAATATGTTCGAACATGTCCTGTTTATTCTTTTATGCTCCCTGTCATAGGGACTATGGAATATCATTTTCAATCCTCTCTCTTTGAGCTTTCAAAGGGCCTTAAGTTGTAATAGTTTTAAAAGATACACTATGCTAGATTGACTTTTCAAGTAAGAAGATTAGCTTTTATTACAGTTCTCCTGATGATCCTTAATAATGCAATATCACATAAAAGGCTTCTAGCTAAGAAGGGAACCTTCCTTAAAGTTACAACACACTTTTTTTTTTTTTTTTAAAGAACATTTACTAACCCTTACATAAGCTGTAAAATTCTTATTCTTTTTCTTGAGTTTCTTCTTTGAGGTTTGACTTAGTTTTTGATCTTTTAGCTTCCTTCATCCACTTTGTTTAACCTTTTACACTATTTTTTTTTTAATCCATACTTATGGTATTATCTCATCTCTGATTGTCTTATGTTTTCAGGAGACTAAAAGTTTTAGAAACTCTTTAGCTTTATTCTCCTTAGTCTCTGTCCATGTACTTCTCTTTACATTTTAAAGCATTACTTGTTTCAAGATAGAACCTATTTTGTAGTACTTTTTTTCTTGCTAATCAGTGTGAAGAAATTTAATGAATTGTTCTGTCCTTAACATTTTGGATCATGACTATGTGAAAAATGATGAAGAGCAAGGGCTAGATTAAAAAAAAAATCAAAACTTTCCTGTATAAATACAAATTTCTGAAGATAAAATTGTCTCAGAAGAATCTTGTGGACTGATTGTCCTCAGTAAAGGTGGTCATCTAATACCAGACTAGTTTCTTAGCGTTTGGGAGCTGCATTATTAAGTGTCTCTGAGTACTGCTTATGTCATTTTTCTAGAAAATAGAAGCTGCTCGTGTGAACAGTCCTGGGGAATGTCTGGTGTCAGGTTTCTGCTCACACAGCTGCTGTAGTAATGTTTAAAGGTGGTGTGGGTAGAGTCATGATTGTTGTTCTTTAGTTCGTGTGTGTAGCTGCTTTCTATAGCTTTGTGGGAATTTTGCTGCGTATGCTCTTTAGTGTTCAGAAGTCTGATTTGCAGTGGTATTGTAACTTCTTGTTCCTGTATAATTCCCTTTTTTCCCTCCTCTGCACACAAATTTCCTCACACTCCTCACTTGAGGAGGACAATGGCATAATGCCCAGCATTTTTTTTTTCCTTAAGGTCTTTGTTTCAGACTCTCGCTGATATGTCCAGCATCAGGCTTTCTGCTTTGACAGATACTAACTTCTTACCTGAACAAATTGGGGTGCCTGGCAGATTCTGGATCTCCAAGTTAAAATAGACTCTCCATGTATTCATAGTAACAGTTTGAATTGTTTCTGGAAACAGTCACCAGTACAGTCTCTGGGGCATGGTATGAATGCTTTCTGTATGCAGTGTTATGGAATAAATGCTTGTTTTCTGCACCATCTGATTATTCTGCATGGATCCCCAACACAATTTCCTTGACTTACTCTACAGATGGCCAGGCTACAAGTGTAAATCCACATCTGAGGGGATTTTTTGCATTTTATTTTATTTTGAACACACATTCAAAAAAGCATGGTCCACTCGCTCCTTCTGGACACGCAGCATCATGCAGATAGTGAAACAAATCCCCAGACTCTAATCAAATAAGCAGCTGGCACATTCTTCTAACAAAGAAGAATGTTTGTGTTGCTTTGGTTTCTAGATGTTCGAGTTATTTTTGTTTGAGAGAGAGGGCGTGTTCTTGTGTAAAAAGAAGTTGAAACGTGAACAACAGTGATCACCGCAATAGGAGTTTGGAGAGTAGATTAATGATATAAAAACAGGGGAATGAAAAGATGTCTGTGCAAATTAATAAACCAACTTGAGTTTTGTTCTTTTGACTTTACCGTGTGCCTACAAGTTAATTTTATTTCTGTCACTTTGTTGTACTAGAGAAATTGCTCTACTCTTATGAGACATTATAAAGGATTGAAAATAGTGCCTGTGGTTAAGGAAGCCCAATGATGTTTTGAGAGAATCTTAAAGAATTCCTATTACTTCTTTTTTTGATGCAGTTTAGAGAATGGGTTTCAAATACAGAAATTCATCATTTGCAAGGAAAAAATATATATTTGTTTGTATGGATCTAATGCAAAATCCAGTAGTCTGATGGGGTCTCAGTCTACATTGGCACTGAAGTTGGATCCTGAAGCCCAAAAATGCAAAGATAGTCTACCTTAGGAGACACTGCTAGGTCCAATGGAAATTCTTCACTGTACAAATAGAAATTTGTTTCAATACAGATTATATAAGCGATACACAACAGAGGAATGCCCTTTACTTATTCTTTGTGAACCTACAGTATCAGGAAAGGGATTTAGAAGATGGTTCACCTTTGAAGGAAAACTAGAGTCCATTAATAGATAGATACTAATGCTTTCCATGATTAAAAAAAGTTCAACAGGGAGTGGTTAGAAAGCTTTCAGGAGCTGCCCAGGTTTGCATGCAAGTACTGTTCATTTTTCTCGTATTTCACATGTATCAAATCTTTTATCTAAAGGCTTTTCTGAGCATTATCATTATTTAAACTAGACTGTAAAATACTAGTGAAAATCATAGCAAGCTGACTATCTCTAGCCTTTTCACCACTCACCAACACTGACCAGTCTGGCTTTTTTCCAGGAATTGCTACAATTCATAAAGTTTAACAAGCATTACGCTCATTGATCACGTTAACCAAGAGAATAAAAGCTGCTGCCTCCTACCATTAGGTTCGGAGAAGGCAGTCAATAGGGTTCTTTGGGACTATCATTTTGTAGTAGCGGAGAAATTTAATTTCAGACATCACTTTATAACCTCTGCCCAACTGTTCCACATTTTTCCATATGCTTTATTTGAACGCCACCCCATCAGAAGTTGCCCAAGGCAAGGATGTCCTTTGCCTCCGACTTTTTTCCTTTACTTTCTCTGAAGCATTTGCAGGAGCTGTTAGAAAGTCAGGACACACCAAACTATAATGCAGAGCACAAAAATGTACCTTCCATAGCTGATGTTCTTAATGTGTCAGGGAAAAAAGCTTGCATACAGTTGCTCCTTAACTTAATGTTGTTGATTGAGAGAACAAAACATAGATCACCTTAACAGACTGAGATTAAGGGGTGATTCTGTGTTGGGGCAGGCACCTAGGTCTAGTTAGCTCACGTAAGTGCAGAATGATTGAGGGGACTTCTGGAGATCATCTAGTCCAAACCCTCTCTGCAAGTAGGGTCACCTAGAGCACGTGGCAGAGGACTGTCCAGGCAGGTTTAGAATTGGTGGGTAACCTCTGGGAGTGACCACAGCTGATGGTAGTAATGTTGTCACCTGGTGTCTGTGTTCACCGGGGTATATGTAGTGAGTCACCTGTCCCAGGGAGGTAGCAGATGCTTAGCAGAAATGTGTATTTCCTTTCATTGGCTCTGCTAACAATTCGCAGTTTGGAAATCTGGCAAATTGTGCCTTGTTAGTATCTTAGTAGAATTATGACCGGTTTTGATGTACATGTTACCAAAGCAAAGAGGACTCCAGAAGGAACTATTTTGGTAAATTTTGCAGGTCAGTGATTGCTCCTGAGGAGATTAAAATGGCCCAGTGTACAGTTCTCATGTAATTTAACCAGGTTAATATACTAAATCTGCAGTCTCTCTTAGATAACCTACCTCATGATCTTCTTTTTATGGCTGCTGTTTTCTTTAGCTTAGTTTCAGCTAACTGGTTTGTGTGCATGTTCACACACAAGGGTCCTGTTGTGGCTACCAGTAGTAACCCATTGTGTGCATAGCAGTTGTAAATCAGTTTGCTGAGATTAAGATAAAGTTTTCACTCCTTTTTCATATTACAGGCTTTGTAAAACTGTCACTGGAGAAATTTAAAGCAGAGAGAAAGTGTGTGGATTGCTTTACTTTCAAAAGAATGAAGAAAATGCTTAGTAAATCTTCTATGACTTTTAATTCATCTCTTCCCAGTAAAGTTGGAGATAACTCCTAGTTTATGTAATTTTAAATAGATTTTGAAGATTTTAGTTTTTTTTTTTTTTTTTTTTTAGAAAATTAGAATAGTGCCCCTGGCTCCCCATCCAGAACCACCCTTGCAGTGCTCTTCAAAGTCCTTTACCCTTAGGGAAGTTTTTTTTCTTTCTTTTTATCCAAAAGTTAGAAAGTATGGAATAAGTATGCTCTGTAATTTTTATTGCTTTATTATCAGTCAAGACTGAGGTGTAAGTGAAGCACTTGAGAAGTTTGTATAGCCGTATAAATTAAAGCTGAAGTTTCTTTAAAAGCATAGAGAATGCAGTGATGGACATCCGCTTTGTTTGAAAAGAGTTTACATCTGTTAGTAAATTTAAATGATGAGTTAAATGGTTTTTAAATGATAGCTTGTGAGGGCATATCCTTTGCATAATTACTTTAAATCCTTTTTATAGCTTCAGGATTTATGTTGGTAATCACATTGCTACCTGGCAGTCTGTGTGCTGTAACCCTGTCTTTCTGATGGCTTTCACCTTGTTGAAGGAAGTATTCATTTGATCTTTTAAGTGATAAAGATAACAGAGCTCTGTTCTTCACTGAAGTTATCTCTGAAGTAACCTGAGTGATGACATAACGCTTATAAGTAATTTGCATTTTCCTGAATAAACTTCTTACTGACTTCTGGGTTTTGTTCTTAAGCAGTAATTTTAATAAAGGTATTGAGTAATATTTATTTTAGATTTCACAGTATATCATTTTTAGATTTAATGACCTTCCTTAAAGAAGAGTCACTTGTGATGCCCTGATATGAAAGTATAGCGATGAAATAAAGGGTGTTAGAGGGACAGAACTGCCTCATTGCTTTGTGTTCATTAAGCTCCTTCCTTAATAAGTGAGTGAATATTGTTTGTGTTGACATTTTACAGATGAAAATTACTCAACTCAGTCTTTGTATGTGTTGTAGGACCCTGTAAAATTCTGCAGCTAGCCTGGATCACCACCTCCGGAGGTTGCCTTATTCCAAGGAAAAGGCAGCTACGTGGCTTTGGCTATATAAAGCTGGTTTTATTTTTATGTGATCACCTGAGTGAGCCCCATGCCCAGATGTACAGATTGCTCTTCACCTAGCCTGACTGCAGTATATGGTAATTGGACCCCAGGGAGCGATGCTGGGAGAGGCACAGAGTGTCCTCCTGGCCTTGCTGGGTTTTTTCCTTAGCAGTGGGCGGGCAGTGCTGCTTTTCAGCCCTGACTGACAGTCTTGTTAGAAGGTCTTAAAGGAGCTACTGAAGTGAGCTGTTCAGGCTAATAGCTCCGACAAGCAGTTCACTGAGACAGATAACAGGCATCATACACTATTTCCAACTTCTTTTCTCCCCAAACCAAGGGAGAGGCAAGAGCCAATAAATTTTTAAGAGTCAGAGAAACCTTTTATTTCTTAGGATAGCTCCCGTTAGAAGAGTGCGGTGGGCTCTCACAGATGAGCTCTGGCAAACTGAGCCACCATGTAACCCTATTGCGGTGACCGGTGACCCCGTGCAGGGCACGGCTGCAGCTGGGCGCCCACCGTGCTCCGCTCGTCAGCTGGGTGCGTGGCTGCGTCTGCACCGTTACTGAACTGAGCCTGAATCCATGTGGCACGCTGCAGCACCACCCTTCACTCTCCTAGGTTGGTCAAATTTAGATAACTAAAGAAATCTGTAGCTTCTTCTGCTTGCAAACAAAGCATACCTTAGCAGCCATCTCAACGCTCATAAAGGCTGTCTTCTTTTATATCATCCATACTAGTGTAAATTAGTATTTTAACATGATTAATTGTGAAACATGAATTTATGGAAAATATTTTTTCTACCATACAAATTGGGGTTGTTTTGTTACTTTTATATTGGATCTTTGTTCCATGCCAGTACTTGATAGACTAAGGATTGTATGCAAAAGTCTGTGTCTATGTTAAACAATATAAATAAAGGAGGAAAAAAGAAATGTACTGATTACCCACTTAATCAACCCTGGTCAGTAATTTAAATATTTTCCTTTAAGGTGAGCTGATTCCAGGGAAATGTGTTCTACTTTTCTCCTTTCCAAGCAGCCCTGCTGTTAGGTTTGGAAAGTCCTATACTGTAAAGTTGGCACCCTGGAAAAATAAAGACAAAAGCCACAAGAAGAAGTTCAAAAGAAATACAGACTAAGAATGAAGTTTTCAAGCTACGTTCCAAGGCAAGGACTTTTCATCTTTATACCTTTGAATTGTGAATCAAGGCAGTAAAAGTTACTACTAGGTTAAAGTTTAAATGGCATAGAAAAGGTAGAAAAAAGATTAAACATATTCTGTCTGGACAGTGGAACAAAGACTTTGAATCTTTATCTATGCACCTGTCTATTGAGTATCTAAGTTCCAGGAGTCCCACAGAGGACATGCAATGAGCACTCTTATTGTTCGTATTAAGAACTGAAGTAATTGAAAGGAAAAGTAAGGTAAGGAGAATCAGAAATCAGATGTGACTGCCTGTATGGTTAAAAAATAATTTAAAGGGAAAGTGACTATCAAGCAGTTCATATTATGGAAATCTGACCATTGAAGATAGAATAAAAAAAAATGTATTATTCTTTGAAATAGTTTTTCCTCTCCAAGTAAGACTTAAATATCATTTGAAAACCAGTAATTTTCACAAAGTGCCTTACTGGCCAGTTGTAAGGGAGCAATTCAAATGCATGTTTTTGTGAGTCTTTATATCTGATCACTGGATCTGAGGCATGAGAATTTTTGGTTTTTGTGTTTCCCTTAGAGATTCCTTTTTCAAATTTGAGAGTTAGGCAGGACAAAGTAAACATGTTAAAATGACACGCTGTTTACTTTAGCTTCCTGTCCAAAATAGTTACTTCATTGAAAACTGATGTAATAGTTCTGTGTTATTAAATGGATGATAATTGTAATCACTTAAATCATGGTATCTTCACAAGTCTGGTATATTTTTTTCTGAATTGTCATTTCAGCTCCGTGAATTAATACATCTGCAGTATAGTATACAGAAGGTGGATTATCAGCTTATACATTTTAAAGAAATATTTAAATGTTCTTAATTGGATGTAAATTCTGAAATCGATTTACTTTAAATGGCAGTTAATGCAGAACAGATTCTGGATCTGTACTGTAGCTTCTTTTTCATTATGTTGTGGATAGGTGGGGGAAGAAGGATATGAAATTACTTTCTAGTGGGAAAAAGAAAGAATTTACCAGAGATGGAAAAATGCTTTTATAAATAGATTGTAATGCATAGTTTTTATTTAATACAGTTATTCTGTGCTCAGCAGTTTGCAAAATTACCTTTTGGCATGGTACTGTGGATTTATGTGATATCCTGGAATATACTGTGTTTCAGATTGATACTGAATAGTACATGTTGCATTGTGATCAGATGTAAAATTTTATTCATGTTCAGTATCTCCAGTACATAAAGCAAATTCGCTTTCTGCTTTCACATGTATCTCATAAAGGTATTTCCTTTTTAATCTATTTTATCTTTTTTTATCTATTCCATGGTTGAAGCCTGGCTTTAGCATCCATATTTCTTGCTGAATTTAAAGAAATTTGAAACTGTGCTCCTCTGGGACTGGCAAAACCAGAGGATGTTTGCTCTATCATAGGACAACCTAACCAGTTCTTTAAATTGGTTAGGTTTTAGCAGTCATTTAGAAGAGCCCTTAGTGTTCCTGCTGGCAGCATTACTAGTGTGTCCAACCCAAAGCCTGTTTTTTGGGTAACAGTGACAGAGTCGATGCCTTTGTTTGTTATTGCATTCTCTAAACAAACCCTTCTCTTGCATTTGTGTCCCTTAACTTCCTGTACTTAACCAATAATGTGTTATCATTGGTCTTAGCTTTATCTTCCAGGAATTCTATTAATTCCTTGTTCTTGACACTTCCTTCATAATTATCTGACTTGCTTCCTCACCAGCAGACGTCCTTTACTCCCAATTCACAGAGAAGAAATTAACCCTATCACTGTTAAATATGCAAAATAAGGAAAGTGTTTCTTGGTGTTGTGCATATTTTTCAGAATAAGAGGTTTTCCATGTGTCTCACTTTTGAAGGTGCTGAACGGGGTCATTTCTCCATTGATCATGGATGACTCTGTTACTTCTGTTTAGAATTCAACTTTATTACATGTGTAGCATCTTCAACCTGAACCGCTCCCATTGAGCTGATTTTGTGCAGAAAGGTTCAGTGTGCTGCAAATGTATTTGGTTTAATGCATGTATTCAGAGCACCTAAATTAACATGTGTCTGAACATGTTTGGAGTTTCCTAGGATAAATCATCTAGAATACAAGCACATTTTATTTTTCTGTCTGAAAAACTGTATGAAAGTGGTAGTCCTGTTTGAGGCCAACACTCTTGTGAAAATCCAGACAAGAAATTACTGTTTCATATTAGGTCCCTGTGCAAAAGTGCATAGATACACAGAATATGCTGCCATAGATACAGCACATAATGTCTTTGTATTTGGTACATTTTGTCACTTGCTGGATACCATCTCTCATGCAGGCTGCTAATCTTAGTGTAAACTAAAGCTTAGTGTGGCAGCTACTAGTGTGAATGTGTTGGTATACGTACTGCAAGGTGAAGGGGTTATATGCATGCCTTCCAGATCGTCAGTAGAGCTCCAGTTTTGGCAATTTCTGTGGCATAACAGGATCTTCTACGAGCTAGCGGTGAGCACTCAGCAAAGTGCCAGCTCACAAGAGCAGCGACATGGTCAGTGAGCCCTTTGCTTGGTGTCCCAGACTGCTGTCCTTGGCAAACTCGCACTGTGTGCTATTGGGTGCCAGTCCTGTTGCATAATGTTATGTAGCTCGCTTAAGATGTCACCTTCTGAAAAAATGACCATACCAGATAATCCTGCTCTGCCAGAATCCTCATTAGGCTGAGAAATATGTTCAAAGCCCCATGCTCTGTCTTGCAGTTGTCTGTGCTTGGTCAGTGGAGCCGTGCTGGCATTGCACTGTTGGAGGCCGGTTTGTTTGGAGTTGTGATGGTTTGGTGGGAATTGAGGAAACACCTGGGGCCCTGCTCCCTTGAAGGGTGGCAGTACCATGGAAGCATCAAGGGGTAATTAATGATCTTGCAGCACTAATAGTAAGAAGAGAATAAGAAAGGTGCCAAGAGCTGTGAGCTGTGTAATGTACAGTCTGAGGACTGCAGTTACATGATCCTTATGGGCTTTTCCTTTAAAAATCCTTTCACCAATATTGATCCATCAGAGTGATTGGATACCAGTACAGTGCTTTGCAGCATGTTACTGCAGTGATTTTGATGTTATGCTGAATATTGAAAAAATGTACACTAAAAGCTTTTTAGTGGGAATTACTGTCAGAATTGTTCTCTCAAAGTAATATAACAGTAGGTATTGGTATCGCATCTTGCATAAACTTAAATCACTATAAACTTTAATGCAGAAAAGGCTTCAGTACAGTAATTGCAGTAATCTTGAATTAAATGTTTATTGGTAATCACGTAGTACTATACTTGTTTCTTCATTATAGAGAAATGCATCCCTAGAATTCGGTTAAAAAGCTTGTATGAAATCTATCTCATTGTTTTGTTTAATCCATATGCACATATGTCAAAAAAGTGAATTTCTTTAAAATTATGATTTAGAGGAAAGAGGTAGAACTGTTACCTGAAAATATAATTGAGATGAGAGTTTTTCTTTACTTGTTCTGTGTGTGCATTCATATTTTTTCAAGATCTGTTGCAGATTAAAATCTAACATAAAATCAGCATCTCTTATTATTTGAGCACTGAGCTATTTATGTTTTAAACACAAATGCAGTTGCATTTCACTGTTAATACATACAGCATACACAATGTGTAGAAACTGAAGATGAAAAACTCTGAAAGATATTTTTACTCATCTGGTTAAGATTTTTCTTTAGTAAAGCCTACATCCAGTTTTCATGTAGTCTTGCCAGACTTTACAAGATGAGCAAGGTCATCTTGGATATCCCTTAAGATAATATCCTGTGGAGACCTTTTAGGTGGGGCTCAAGACAAAATTGAATGGTGTGCTTTTTATAAACAGCTCCAAGAATAGTGTTAGGAACCACTGTGTAGCTGGAAGTGCTGACTTTGGATGATATGTGAAACTAAACTCTTTAACATATGTGATAATTATAGATTTGAGGCTGCCTCACGTACAGGGAGGGGTGTTATACCTCCTCACAGGCCTGCTCGTTAGTCAACTTGGGAAATTACATTCTTATCAAAATTCCCCATGAAATTCAGTTGGGATAAAATATTAATCTCTTCTTGTCTTAAACAGTTTGTGTTACTAAAAAGCTTCTGTATCTCAACTCCTAAGCACTTGCATTGCATTAGGTTGTTAGATTATTATTTTGTGTGCTATTCAGTATTTTCAGATTAAAAGCATTATGTTTATTCTCCTTGCTTCCTCCAGTCTGCAGTGATTAAATGCCGTTAAATCAATAACAAAAATTTCACTAAATATTTATTGTGCCCTTACAAGACTAGCTGGGCATAATTCAGATTTTAAAATACTCAGCTAGAAAAAAACTGTTTTGAAATTTTAATTTCAGATACAGTATATATTAGATGCGCACTATTTAGTATGTATGGCTGGTGGATTTTGTGTGCTACCAACTAATGTATATCTTTGTTTAGACTGCACATATTCCTTGTTACTTGTGACACCTAATAGAGACGCGCTCTTTTCAGGTGTGAGGCTTCATCTTGGCTTGGCGACCATTGAGCACGGCAGTGGGCAGGCATATTCAATAGAGGTGGGTAATGAGTTGGCCATAACTGAGGAGGTAAGAGAAGATTTCACTTATTTGTGAAGTATCACATACCACTTCCTGCTTTAAGAAAGTGTGTGCAGATGCCTTGTCTCTTTAGCCTGTATTTCTTTCACAAAGTAAATTGGAGCTAGCAGATTAGGTTGTTGTCCTCTAGTGACTTTAATACGTCTCCTGAGCAGAGTAGTTTTGCCCTATGTACCATAATGAACATAGTGTAATTAACCATTGGAACATCTTGCCCCAGTAGGTTCTCTGTCACTTGAAGTCTTGATTTAAACACTGTAATTTTCTTAAGATACACATTCTACCTCATCTAAAATTTAGAGTGCTGGATAGAAAAGTTACGGACTGAAGTCTGTGTGCTTTTTATTCAAGAGCTCAGAGTAAACAGTTGAAGCATCTTTCTTAGCTTCTGAAAAATAAATGTGTGGCTGTATTGTCCTATAGGCTGATTTGTCACACACAGTCATCCTGTCGCTTTTACATTTTTTTCTCCTGAAGGTGTTGCAAAATGAGGCATTAGGTTGTCTGCAGATTAATGACTGGAGAATCTCATCTGGCCGTAACTCACCAGTTGTCTTCCAGAACTCCTATTTTCATTGTCTCTGTCTTTAAAATTCGCTCTGAAATTCTTTCCTTGACAAATATTTTTCTGCTTTTACAACAGGTAAAAATAGCTTCTGTGTTGCACGTGTTAGACATGGTAAAGGACATCCCATTATTTATTCGTCTTCACTAACCGTTCTAGAGATCTGCATTGGTATGACTGTGCACATAGGAGCACCTCAATCCATACTCAGATTTGTCATCCTCTTCACATGTGCAAGGGCTTTAGGGGTGGCTTGTACTTTGCATAGCCATAAAGAACAGGTACCAGTGATGACAGATGTCACTCTGGGCAGAATTATTGACACAGATCATGGCCTTGTTGTAGGGAAACTGCCAAGGGTAAGGCTGTCAGATCTCACTTGGAGAAACTTATCTCTGAAGCTGCCCTTTTATTTATATCACCAATTAATCTGATATCTATATACAAAATTCAAATCCATAATACATAGGTAAAATTCAGTGCTTGGCAAAATAACTGATTACAAAAGCATACCAGAATGTGTATTAAAATGTACCATGGGAATGGCTGGAAATTATGGATTATTTGAAAGTATGGCAAGTTATATTGTAAGAAGGAAAGATTTGCCATAAATTAGACAATTGTGTCTAAGAGGCTTGCAATTTGGAAAGGAGAAAAAAAAAAAAGGCAGAGCCAAACTGTGTGTATAATAGAGTAGGATTTTTAATCATCCAGGGCAAGTACACAAATTTTGAGATTGTTAGTCCTTTGCTTTGTGGTGCCGGTGAAGAATGCAGTGCTCTGCCCTGCTATTGTGCTTGAATCGGAACTGATGCCACCATGGAAGCACCGTGGTTCTTTTTTGCATTTAGCGCCTGCACAGTTCTAAAGCAACCTGCAGACTGGCTATTGTAGTTAGCCTCTCACAACGCCTGGGGCCCGATTTTGAGTGGCTGATGCATTAAAGAGACATTTTCCTTATTTTCTGAATGTTTACACTGTTGTTCCATTAAGTTATTTGTAAATTCGGTTTGTTTAGTTCAGTAGTAATTTTTAAACCTAGTAGATGATATCTACCTTTTGCGGTCCACGTGTGTGATCATACTGTTTAGTATCTATATGGCTCTGCATAGTCCACAAAATAAATTATATAGTATATTGTACTGTGCCTGTCTGCTGTTTTCTGGAATTTGACTAATGCTTGCAGTTTGAAAGGCAAGGTTAGGCTTCCCTTTGCTGTTCAGAGAGTGCGACTAAACTATTGTGGCCGGTGCATACATGGAAGACTTGTGAGGCTTCTCCTTTGTTTCAATCTTTAAGTGCCTCAGGAGTCATCAATAAAGGATTGCCCAGCGGGGGAGTTGAGGTCTTGTGGACAGTTGGTGGAGGGGGCAGAGTAAAAATTCTGGAAAAATCTGCAGAGATCCTTTCAGGATTTCCACTTTTGTTCCCTTTGGCTAAAATAAGTCTTTGAAAATGGTGCTGTGGAAGTGGGTAAATGAAAGAGAACTACATGGGGCTAAGGAATGGTGATGTTCTTTTGGGAGTTCAAGGCATTTATACAGTTTGAGAAAGAGAGTGGGGAGCTCAGTATTTGATAAAATCTACTGGAGCCCTCTAATTTGTTGGAAATAAAAAAGGAAAAATGGAAAAAAATTTAGGTTATTCCCTTGTTTAATTTGCTAGACTGGCACTAATTCTGCAGTTCACTTACTGTACTAGTTAATTTGAATATCCATTCTGCATTCTTCATTTCAACAGGGGAGAAGGTGGATGCTGAGGGCAAAAGGGTACTGGATTGGAGGGGGTTAGAGTGGAGCTGAGCAGCAAATTGTGCAAGCCCTTTACACAGCTGTACCTGAATACATCTCATGTAATCTTATTTTTCCATAGAGTTTTTAATGGTGGAACTACTTTGCCAATTTAGTGAAGCTTCAATAAAATCATTTTTCTTACAAATTTATAAAACTACATGGAGATCCTCAAATGGAAAGACTAAACTTGCAGGCACTAAAACAAATAATGTAGTCTGATCTGTCAGGTTCTAATTTCAAAGTTATTGCACGCTGCAAGGCTACTTAAATTTACAGCAAGGCAGAAAGCAGGTGCTCTAGAGATCCTGTCAGCTGGTAGCCCTCATTTTTCATTCGAGCACTCTTCCATTCACAGGATGAAATATGATTTGGCTTAAAATCTTTTCTTTACTGTATATTCCTTTTAACAAGGAATTGCAAAGCAACTCCCATTTCTGGTGTTAGCTTGTTTGAAGATGATGCTTGAACAATGTTAACTACATTTCCCCAAAAATGAGCCACTTTGATACAGTGTTGGTGGAAGTTTGGGCTACTGGAAGGCTGTCAGAATTAGGCTCCTTAAAGCACATGCACCATGTATGTCTACTTGCGAGAAAACAATGTGTTTCAATATGTTGAATCGTCTTTTGAGTAAAAACCAGTGTCAGTACAGTGCCTCAGCTGCCGTCCCTGGGAACGATTGTTGTGCACAATAGAAC
>JAUBNY010001040.1:74382-89236 GCA_032275445.1 Crypturellus soui
ACACTAGACTTTCTCACAGACAATGAGGCAACCACTTCAAAATTCAATTCTTTGATAACAATAATAGCTTGTAATTCTAACATAGGAAAAGAAGAACTTTAATCAGAGCCAAAACATACCCTATGCGTCTTCTGTAACATTCTGTATCATTTTTAAAGTTGCTTGTAAGATTTGTCTTATCCAGAGTCTCAGAGTGTATCAGATCTTCTCTGGTTTCCACAGAGAGTTGAGCTGCGTTCTGTATGCGTGCCACAGCATCGCTATCGTGTGTCATCGTGTTTGGGGCATTTTTAAAACAGTCCAATCGCAACTGGAGCGTGTGGGAGTTTTCTCACTGATATTACTTGCAGGCAGAAGAGATGGCTGTTGGGAGACAACCCATTTAGTCATTAGATTTTTGTTACGTGATTGAGTTGCTGATGAACAGAGCTTTCCTTGGAGTGGCTGGTGGTGGGCGGTGTGCGGGTGTGCACACACATGAAGGTTGACTCCAACTCTGACCTCCTTTGCAATTTTCCTGAGATGGCAGCTGGCTTTCAATGGGTGGGTATGCAAGCCAGGGAGAACTGTGTACTATTCCAAGCACTGCAGTGCTTGGAAGTTTCTCTGGTCAGGATGTAGCTCTTTTGCTGTTGATATAGCTGTTAAGTATCTAGGTTTCAGCTTCAGTTTCACGAATGGAGTCATGTTTGTTTGATTGCTTTCACTCTGTGTTTGTTCGATTAGGTCATAATTTAGATAACTTGCTTATATTGCCCATTTTCAGTTGGAAAGGACCAGACATGACATGGTCAGTGAACTTACTGATTTAGGAGGAGCTTGCTCTAGTTGCAGAAAAATAATTCAATATTGCTTTTTCTTACAGCAGGCTTATATCAGACAAGCCTAGTATCATATTGATCCACCTGCTCTAATAAGGCATGACTTTGTTGAGACCAATGGAGATAACTCTTCAATAACTGTAATTCCACTGGCCTATATGATACATGAATTCTGTTCTCAAACATCAGGTAACCCTGAGAATTTCCGTGCTGGTTTCTTTATTAATCATTTTTCGTACGGAAAATGAAGGCTAAGTGACATTGTCCCCTTATTAAGGGTCATGGGAAACCTGATTCTCAACTGTATTGTAGTTTGTGCTGTTATTTATATTGGATCAAAGTGGTGATTTTCTCCACTTACACCAGTAAGCTTATACTTGCTCTGCCTTTGTGCAAGTGATTACAACCTGGGGTAAAGGGTTGTTATTGGCAGCTGGTAAAGGGCTGCTATCCCTCTGAATTTTAGTCCTCTGTTCACAAAGACCAGCTCTAATGTAGGGTAGAGATACCTTGCTCTAGCAGCCTTTTGTTGTTTCCTCATTGCTGAAGTTTAAGTGCTGCCGTACATTTTCAGTTTTCAGCCCAGATTTAGGCCTGGAGTAAATGGAATGTGGACTGAATGACTGTGGAAAGCTCAATGTTTTTTGTTTAGCCTACACAGTGGCTGGGGGAATTTTGAGAATATACATGCATCTTCCTTCTTGTTCTGTTGTGTTCCCCACACACTTTGGAGCACTAAGGTTTTTCAAGAATTAACCAGATTTTTGCTCCTCTTAACACTTACGAGTTTGCCGTAATTCAGCACTCTACCTGGTCAGACTTCTGTGTTGTGGAAGTTCCTTCTTACCTTGGCTTCAGAAATGGGAAGCCAGGGAGGGAAGCAGGCAGGATACTCAAGCCAGTATCACAGAAAAGCTATCCCAGCTACTTTGTCCCCTGAGAATGTGTCTGAGCTTGACTAGCTGCCCTGGATGTTGCAGCGGGGCATTGCAGCTGTCTCTGCTGAGCTGAACTCAAGAGTTTTGGGTTTGTTTGGGTTTGTTTTCAAAGACTTGGATGCAGCTCTTTCGAACTTCCACTCAAATATGTTCATTTGGCCTTGCTTGCAATGAGCTGAATTTCATATTGCCTGTGCTGTGCAGCCAGCTTGCTACACAGAATCTTAACAGCTTTAATAATTCCCCTAACCATCCAATTAGACTAATAATAAAGGCTTAATTACATATCCAGTTAATCATCAGATTTGTTCACTGAATGGCTTTAATTGGTAGATAGAGCTGTTACACTATTCCAGTTTGAAAGCTATCACCCATTTTTGCTCACAGCTACATCCACCCGCTTGTTTTTACAGCTGGGACTTGACCAGCACTCCAAAGACAATAGCAGGGCTCCGGAGCAGGGAAACGTGGCCAGGCAGTGCTGCCGCGGCGCCCTTCTACCTCCGCGTGCTCGTGTGCAGCTAGAGCCTCTCTCTACCATGCTTTGTGCTGCACATGTTCCAGGAACTCCAAACAGCAAATGGCTGCTTTGCGGGTTTCCAAAATTGAAGCTGTTCTGTATTCTGCCCAGGTAGTTCCCTCAAAATGATTGTTAAAGACTCTGGGACCTAGAAGCCCCATGGCTTTGTAGGATTCAATAATGCACCACCTAAGCCATTTTGAAATAGATACTTCAGTAGCCCTGAGTCTTTTCTTATTATGGAAACATATAAATTGGCTCATCCTGTAAAACCCTTCAGTTTTAAAAATGTAAAACCTAATTGCCTTATGGACATTCAAAGAATGGAGGCGCTTCTCTGGGGAGACTTTGCACTGAACCAAAAGATGACAGAACTAGTTAGTGATTAAAAAGAAAAGAAGAGTTAACCTCTTGATGCCGGTTGTCAGGATTTCCCCCCACACACACATTTCTGCCTAGTTTAATTGCTACGGTGTTTCTATAGCACACAGATCTTACTTCAATTTCTTTAGGCTTGAATGGGGTAACTGCTTACAGAAACCTCATTGTCCCAGTCATTTTCCCTTCACACCTTCAAATCAAATGCTCTGTCCAATTGGAAAATAATTTCCTTCATTTAACAAGCTTTCCAGTATCCTGTGTTCAGAAGACACATAGTCAGTTTTGAGCTTTAATTGACGATATTGACCTTTGCTGTATTTTACAAATGTTTCATTCTAAAATTACCTTTTTTTTTTTTTGGGGGGGGACCTTCTAGTATGTCAAGAATAATTATTCTGCCTTTGCATAAATAATCTTTTATAAGAGGAGAGGAAATAGTGATATTTTTAGCTGACTTTACTTTACACCCTAGGGAAATAAATGACACATAAAAATGAACTTTCAAAGTGTTGGTCTACAGAAAAAGCAGCAGTGAAAAAAAAAAGTGAATTTCTGTGAATTAGTACAACTTATTATTCGTACCATACACGCTTACTGACGTAGATTCCCTGCACTGTAGCTGGAATGTAAAATAAAGGCGTGCAGCCCTCTCCCTGGCCCTCAGTGGCGGTCCCTCTGATTGGATGCCACCTGCAGAATGTCAGGGAGCATCAAGGAGCTGGAAGCTGGGAAACATGCAGAGCGACTGTTTCTTAAAGTGTGTGTCACAAGTTACCTTTAAATGTATTTAAGTGCTTTAGGTTTACCTGCTGCTTCAGTTCCCCCCTTATCGCTCATTTAAGGGCAGAGTTGGGGGGGAACATACAGATCAATAGTACTCTGACAAACTGTGATTTCATAGCTGAATTCTTTAAAAACATAGAATAAAAGATTTCAGAAAATGCACAAACGCTGAACTTCAAGTATGAGAAATGATCTGACTTCAGTAGTTGGATCTTTAGAGTCCTGAATTTCTGGCTGTTTGTTTTAGGAGCTGTAGATTAGTTTAGGATGCATATTGCACAAAACAAAAATTAAGCAATGTTAGTGAGAATGTAATGTTACTATTGATTTCTCTTCAGATAATAGTGTAGTTATTCAAGATAACAGTGTAGTTATTCATAATGTACTTGTGTGTTCTTTATACAAATCTAATATAATCATTACTTCCTGTAATGGAGCCTGCAGAAATTCAAGATGTTGCTGATCAAGCCCCAGTGTACTGTATTACATGTCCTCCTGCAGCAGTATGCAGTAACATCCAGTAGTACCACAAGCAGTAGATAACTGAGGCTGAAAACTTGTAGCGAATTCACCTCACCTTCCATGGGAAGGAAGCTTCCCAAGGCTGGAAAGGGAGGCCTCCACAGTCTATCCTGGGGCAAAGGAAGTGCGCTGGTGAACCATGTCCACCCATTCCTTCCATGCCTTCCAGGGTCAATGGATGCTGCTGGAGTGCGGTGTTTGCTGTTCTCCTTTGCCTGCCCTCCCTCTCCTCCGTGCGGCTGAGATACCGCCCTGGCAGTGCACCGGAGCTTGGGAGCAGTGTGGGGAGAACCGGGCTGGAGGCTGCACGGAAATGAGGCACGGAGCAGAAGCATGGCCGTTCCCTCACGTGCCTTTACATCTTGCACTTTTGCAAGGTTTTGACTTCAGGTATTTGAGCAGCTTGGAAGAGGTAGTGGCAGAAGCCCCTACACCCACCCGGTGGCCCCCAAATAGATATTACAGCGGCTTGTTCAGAGATTAATAGTAGGTGGCTCAAGCCCCATAAGAGAATCAATGCCCATTGCTGTCTCACAGTAGCATGTGATTTTGTGTTTTCTATTATTGCCTTGTTTGTAGCAGTTGTAGATTTTTTTTATTATTTTGTCTTTCATGCATTCAAAGTATCTTCCTTTGCTATGTTTTAGCTGATTAATGGCTTCACGTTGAAGGGTTAGTTGCAGATTGGGCTTTGTGTGTTTGTATACTTTCTTTCTCTTGGTGCTATAGGCCATAATGACACAAAGCCTATGTGAGCTGTTTAGATTTTTCCTTTAGACACGAGCTTAGCTTAACAAATTGTTCCAAAAGTTGGAAGGAGTCAGGGTATGTAAAACAAGAAAAAATAAAACAGATACTTTTCTCATTGTGTTAGAACTTGAAATTTCCAGAGGATATGTGCTAAGGCTACTTTAAAGTAATGGAAAGAATTATTTCCTTCCGATTTTCTCTGTAAATGAAAAGAACCAAGGGTAATTTCTGATAAGGAATATTTTTAAAGAGAAGACTCCACTATTGCTTTAGAAAGTCTTATTAACCCCCATTTTATGTGTCTCAGTGTGAGGGAGACATTAGTAAAGAAATTTTCCTCGTGATTAGGGAATTCTTTTCAGTGTGCACTGTCTGCATCCTTCTGATGTTTCATTGCTGTGTCTGCACTCTGATAGAGGAGAATGCAACACTTATTACATTCTTTATTAAAATTTACTTATTTACCCTGATGAAGATCAGTGGTGCTTTCTGGCAGGTAGAACCTTCATCATTATTTGCAGATGAAGTTTTGTCTGCTTAATTTTTAAAAGTCTTTAAAAATCACAATCTAAGAACTTCTGTGGTTATTGGTGTATCTGGCATACCCTCTTCACTGCAACCATTTCATAGTTGAGTTGAAATTCTTTAATCTGTCCCTGCCATTATGTAGTGTAACACTTTGCTTACGACCATAACAGGAATCTTTCTCGGTTTATGATGGTTCATTAAGTGCATACAATTAAGCATCTGCTCAAACCGAAATGTTAAACTTTATGGCATTTGGGTTGACAGTCAAGTATGTTCAGTGGAAATACCACATTTGAGTACTTGACTTTTTAATATTTTATTATGTTGTCTCAAGTCTAGCTTTTTACCTTTTTTTTTTTTTGGGACCCTTTGCATTTCTGCTCTGAGTTTGTTCTTGCTTTTCCAAAACCGCTTACAACTCCTCCTTGGCCTCCCTCTGTGACCTGTCAATTCTTGTTTGCCTCCTTTATAAATAATATGAGCCTTGAGAGCTTGTTCTTTACACTTTGCATCGAACATTAGTTTTGTCTCCCCATTTACTCCCCATTTAAAACTCTTAAGTGTTCACTTTTATTTTTTCACCTGAAAGAGAATTAGTTCTTAGAAAACTCATGGACCTGCAAACTGTACCTTGCTAAGCGAAGTTGTCTTGTGATCCTATTACTGAGATTCTTCCTTCTCTCAGTGTGCTTCCCTCTCCCTTCTTAGCACTCGTCATGGTCTTGTCAGACATTCAAATATAAGCTCTTTGGGGAAGGACTTTATGTTTTTATATGTTTCTTTATAGCTGCTGGTGCACTGTCAGAATAAATGAATGTTCAAGGTCAGTCTACTCAAGTTTATTGGATGTGCCAAATCTCTTCTTCTGTGCTTTGGATCTAGCAGAATGAGTGAATTCAAGGGTTTCTTTATGTCCATCGGCCTTTACTGCCAAATTACGGATGCAGTTTATAGCTATTTTCAGTATTGGTCTGGCTTTTTCCTGGCGCTCATCTTACATCTCAAAATAGGTTATCTTCTGCTGTAAGAGTCCTTTATTTGAATCATGAGCCTTACATTGAAGAATATGGATGTGACTAAAAGTGGCAATTGGTCCCTTATCTACCAGCACTCTGCTGTAGTGAGAAATAATGTCTCGGCTTAGGCCATGCAAACCTGAAACACAAATTTGTGACATTGCACAGAACCCAAAGATATTGATAGAGACTGTTTGGAGGATTGAGAGAGTAATGGTAGTGCCAGAATTTAAAAAAAAAAAAAAAAGAAGTGCTATGTTACAGACAGGAGATGGGCTGATAAGCATTCAGGCATATCCATACCAACAAAAGCACATTCAAAGGTGTCTTAGTGGTGTCTACTTTGTAAGTCTGGAACACAAAAGAAAGGAATGGAGACCTCGAATGAGAGTGTATTGCCTTCTGATGGAAAGTGTGCTTTACTGGTGGACACAGGAGTTGAAGTTAGAGGTAAATGAGCTTGGGTATGAACTGAAGCTGTTCAGCTGAGTGAATTCGTCCAGTTTTTAGTTGCTCAATAGCAACTGTTTTGCTGCTAGTTTTAGTTTTGGATATGCCGATATATAAACAGTTAGATATTGGTAGTTTTCCGTTATTGCTGTCTGCTGCCATCCAGACCACAGAGTAACAACTTTTTTTTCCCTTCCTTTCAAATCTATTCTAATAACCACGTACTAAGTAACAAAACAGTGTCCCTAGTCACTGATAATATGTAATAAGCCCTGTGGGATCTTCAACGCTGGAGTCCCAGAAATTATTTTTTTTCTAGTATATTGATTATGACTCTAAACTATTAATAATGAAATGGATTTACAGGCATGCATCTTAATTTTAACTTTCTGTTCTGAGCACTGTGGCTAGGCATCTGATGGACGTTTAGCTATTCTCTCCCATTTTGCAATTCTTATCTCCTTGGCTCTTGGCTGCCATTAGGGCATCTCTTTATCAGTAGGTGTTTGAGGGGTCCTGCTGCTGCTTATGCTGAGCACAGGATGTTTCTGATTGACGTGAGCCAGAGAGTACCCAGTGCTGCTTGTTTGGGCTGAGAGAGCAGGCTAAAACCCTTTCTCACTCACAAAGTCAGTCCTGAGGCATTTGAATAGCTAAAATGGAAGCTCAGTTATTTTCTATGGGAATTATTGCTCATGTATAACTGGGAAGAGGAGGGAAAATAATGTAGCAAGGAAAGCCTTCAGAAAGAGAGAAAGTAGGTGATAAAAATAGGACATTTCCCTGACTGAATTTCCAGGCTGTACAGCAAGAGGATTCACTCTATCGGTTTTGACCTTAAAAAGGAAAAACTGAAGGGGAAAAAAAAGTGTGTATATGGGGAAGTTGAACATCACCACAATACTGGATGTTTCATAATAAAGTAACAAAGTTCTGGTTAAAAGAATTGCATTTTATTTTGCTGCTTTTGCCTACACTGGACCTGCATGTAGCTTTAAAGCTCTCTGTAGTTCAGACCAGTGTGAGGAGCTGCCTGCACCGCGGCTCAAGTGAGCCTGGCTGCTGGTTGGAGAGCTGCCACCGTCGTTCCTGAACGACACATCCCTTCTCACTGCTTTCAACTGGAGCTACACTGGCTGCATACAGTGTAATACTAGTTCTGAGATTAATGTAGCTATGTATATAAAACATCCATAATCAGTTGTATTGGTAATTTAAAAATACAGATTTTTTTTCAGGACATGAAAAGTGTACAAATATGCTGGGAAAATGAATGTGCATGCAATAGAAATGTTTGTGAGTGTACAACATAAATTGTGTATAATATAAAATTGTGTAATATCCCATGATTTCCGCTATAAGAGAGCTCCATCTGGTGGTTTTATAAGGAAGTAACTAAAATCTTTTCAGAACATATATATACAGTATGATGCACTGTTATCTCCACATTTTAAAAAAAAATTCAACTCTACAGTGTAAGCAACAGGCATTATCTTAACAGAGAAAGAAAAAAGTTATTTTACTTTTCCGGAATGTGAGCAAATAGGTTTCTATCTTTATGCAGGTTTTGTTTTAATGGAAACTTGATTGCAGTGTACTAACTTGTCACGTCTCTGATCTGGCTCAGGAAGACAAAACTGAGCAGGTTTTTGTTTGTGGGCTCAATAATCTTCCTGGAAAAACTCAATTATTGCAGAGTCCTATGGTTCTGTTGTGCAGCGTGGTAGCAGCACGCTGGCTAAGGAGAGCAAGGAGAGCCCCGGGAGGCAGAACTGCGGCCCAGCCGGTGGGACCCGGGATCAGGTAGCGCTGTCTGGCAGCTCCTCTGAAATCAGGCAGATCAGTCTAGCAGCGATGGTGAAGGGACTGAGGGCTTCCCCTCCAGGGTCTGGCAAGGCCTGACCGCAGGGACAAGCTTTGTTAGGCCGCTGTGCTAAGGGCTGTGTTTGCACCAGGAAGTCCCAAACGCAGTAAGGGAGAGGTGCGGGGCGGACTTCAGCAGGTCAAATGCAACTTCTGGTCTGAGGGTTCTAGTACCTGGCTGGAAATGGGCTGAGCTGACACAGCCTGTACTAGTATGGCCCAGAGAGCAGGAACGGGGTAGGGGCCATAGGCGGTGACAACACAAGCTTGCCCGTGGCCCAGCCTGCGTCTGCTCTCAGCTACCCCAAGAGCCATCGCCTTTCTTGCCTGAGCCCTAGAAACAGCTCATGCCCCCCAGGAGGACAGGGAAGGTTGTGGTGTGCGACCTGCCCGTATGACGAAGTTGGGCATTCCTGCTTTAAACCAGGGAGTGAATAGGGCTTGCAAGGAGCAGGGAATGAAAGCTGCACGGTTGTCAGGTTCAGGAGCTCCTGTGCACGGAGGAGGCCTCGCACAGGGGCCTCTTGTCAGTGAGCACCCAAAATGATCAATTTCCCTTCTTATTTTATTCCACAGGCACTTCTCAGTATATGCATATCTTATACCCTTCTTCTGCACAGTTAGTCATTTATATCTCTATAAAGCTCTCTAAATAGATATATATAGGTTTGTACAGCTATACAGAGCCAATATTCTTTTTAGTTCCTCCAGCTTAAACAGATTTATTAAGCATGCTTAAAAATGTAGTTTATACTTTTATTAGATTTAGAAAAGCCAAGCTATTTGGTGACTAGTTTGCTCTGTGGAGACCTCAGTGCTCAGCATAGGGAAGAGGGGCAGGTGCTACCAGGGGCTGTCAGGTAACAGCAAGTGCTGCTGCCGCCTGCTTTGGTGACTGAACACTCTGCACTTGCTGTTTAACTGTTCTCTTATCCCCACTCACTATTAGCTAATGTTACACTCATGTTTTGGCTTGTTCTAATACGGCATCATTCTCTGGGGGTTCTTGCTTTTTGCTTTGGCATCACCTGTGGTATCCATGACTTTTGGAGTCAGGCTGAATGCTGCTTTATAGTGGCTAGTTTTAATCAGTCATGTTCTAGCTTTTCTTTGCATAGGCAGGTTTTTCAATTACAATTCTGTTAGTTCTAGCTAAATCATTTTCTTTTTGCTCTAGTTCCTGTTAATGAACAGCATGGCTTTCAGGTTTACCTGTTAATTATGAGGCCTGCGAGGCCCTCTTACAGGACAGGTTGTCCTTTCGCACTTCCCTGGAAAGGATGCTGCTTGAGGACAGTTTAGGAGACTGAGGAATTGAGTTAGGTTTAAGCTACCAGACAAGCACTTTGCATCCCCATCAGCTTGAATGAGTGTTTTATGCAGTCTGATACTATGAAGTTGCTGTGAATGTTCGTGAAACTCAGTGGCATAGGTGTTCTGTGCAGGGACTTTGAGATCCTCCTTCTTCCCTCACACACAGTGAGAAAAGGGGATCAGTTCAGCACTATCCTCCTGTGCTGTGCAAATTCTGTAAATTTAACCCTTTTCCCTCCTTGCTGGAGGGCTGAAGGGGAGGCTGTGATTTTATTCTAATGAGGCTGAATGAAATTATTTCACACTGCAGTACTTGGTGTTTCTCACTGAGACCAATTTCCATGCTGCTATTTACTGTTCTCTTTTGAGCTGTTTTAACTCTGAAGTCTTAAAAAGCCTGCCTCTGAAATTGTAATGGAAGTGGGGGTTGGCAGTGGAAGCACTACACACTGTTAATTGATTGCAGTGGCTGAAGCTGCTGTTACATTGAGTTTGCAGTCTAGTCTGCTTTTCATTAAGGTTTTAGGTCCCAAAACCAAACAGAGTGTCAGTGCCTCTCTAGGGGTCAAAGTTGCCAGTCTGTGGTTTAGACTTTCTTAAGGAGCAAAAGCATCTACTAGAGGTTTATTTTGTGTTGAAATGATACTGGTAGCTGTTGAAGTCAGACTTGTTCTTTTCTGCAAAAGCATTGCATAATTTCATAATATAGATATCATTCTTTCTTTCTACCTTTGACTTTTTAAATGGACTTTTTGTTTTGGTTTATAAAATCACCAGATAAAACAAAAGGTATGAAACGCAGAGCTAATATTGTATTGCAGGGCCAGCCGCTGTGTATTTCCAGTAGCATCAGTAAATCTTGGTGGGCAGCAACAGGGCCTAAGAGCAGCAGTAACTAGCAAATGAGGATGATATTTTAGCGGTAAGAATGGGGTGGTGTGATTTGGCAAGTTTATAATCTATTTAAGCTCCAAGTGTTTTTTCCTCTTCCAGGCTGGCTAAATAATAACCCTCTGTGTAGACTAGGATTTATTTGAGGAAAATAGAAAATACTATAGAAGCCCTAATAGGCCACCAACCTCAAAATGATAGTTTATAGTGAGCATAGAATATTGAATAAAGCAGCCTTACACAAAACTAACACTTCTTTTATAGAAATAAGTCTTTCTTTGGCTCAGAGGATTTTAACTCTCACCCGAGTGGGCTTATAAAAACTTGGAAATTTTATGCAGCATTGTATGCAAAGGGATGTCTGAGTTTGATCATTTGCCAGTGTGGATCTCCTTAGGAGCCAGAGCACAGTGATATTTGGAGCACATAACCATGAAACATAATTGCTAATCTTGATTGCTTTTAAGAGGCTACGATTCCCGAAGTTGTATTTGTTAGGACTTCTTTCCTTTGTTACTGTGTTTGGATGGATACACACAATGAATCCTATTTTATGAACATACCCAGGGAAAAAGAAAGCTTTAAGAGATTTTTTTTTTAAATGTTAATTGATATAAAGTACAGTTTGGCTTCATGTAAATAAGAAATAGAAATTGGCTATGTGCCATATATATGCTGAAGAGTTTGCGTTGTTTGATTTGCATAAGGTAGTGGGTTAGCAGAAAGAGTAAGTTACTGACCAGGTTTTGCCTTAAAAGGACTTGTCCTTGACCTTTTTTTTCCCATCGTATTTCTGAATTGTTCACTGCTGCCTGCAAGAACATTTTCATGACTTTTATGTGGGGACATGTTTCTGTTAAAATTTTTCACAAAATCATATATTTCCTAGGGGCTTCTCAGGGGAAAAACGAAAAAAAAAGTTTCCTATTATTTTCTCATTCTCTAATATTATGTATTTTCAAGCAGCATTGTTTATAAATATGTGCTGTAAAGCAATATGTATTATTACTTGAGTAGAATTACACTAAGTTTATTTCTCATTTTTATCAAGTCTTAAAGCTTTTCAGGGGGGAAAGGGGAAAATATTTTGATCTAGGAGAAGTTTGCAAGTGATAGTAGCTTCCTTCAGTATTAAGGATAAAATAGAAATAAGATGATAAAGGGTTTCAGAAACCATGTGTGTTGTTGCCGTTACTATCACCAGTAATGGAAACTGTCTATATTGGAAAGTTTGGATAGAAAATACATTTACAGTCAGCTGATACATACATATTTATTTGCTTTAAAATAGGAACTAAGTACCTGAAAATCCAGAAATTGTGAAGGTTTTTTACTTTTTTAAAAAAATTTGGCTTTCTTGTGCTATCAATCAAATAATTTCCTTGGATGTTTTTTGAAGTTATAAAACATAAGGATAATCTACTAGTGATATAAAGATGTCATCACTAGCAGAGTAAATCTGAAATAAAAATCATGCCTTTGTGGGGTTTGGGGGCATTGGTTTGATTGTTTTGTGGTTGCTTGTTTGTTCGCTTTGTTTATGTCCCGAGGAAGCTGTTGGTTACTATTCCAGTGTATTCATATCCAAATAGAATTAGAAAGCTGAATTACCACAGTAGGGCTATAGATAAGCAACATTCTGATACCTAATAAAAAAAGGAAAAAGAAAGATCAGGTCCCTCTCTTAAGCCTGTGATCTCTTCACCTTACTCACAAAATATTTCTTTAAAATTATTTACATAGTGACGTATGAGAAGAATGAATAGGATTTAAACATTTCATTAAAAAATTAATCTGATTCTAAAAAGAAAAAAAATACAGCTAATTCATCTGTACCTGTGACTAGTCTGTTCATAGATGAAAATTTTAGTAATAGCAGATCAGTTACTCTAATATCAAGCAGTTGACCTGCAATCTGACCTTATGGAGTTAAATGGAAAACAGCCTTTCAAAAAGTATTTCTAATTCCAACTAGTTAAATAGCTTAATCCAACTGAACATTGTCATTTTTCAATAACTATTACTTTTTGAAAAACTATAGTTTAGTTCTCAAGACTACTGTTTACCTTTATGTCTTTTTTTGAACCTTCTCACCCTCATTAAAGAAATACTTACATATTCCTACAATTAAAGGACTGAGTACTGTCTCTTTGAAAACCAAAACATTCTTTTCTTGGTGCTTTTAAGGATAGAAAAAGATGGAAATTGATTTAACAGGCTGTTTTCATAACTTCAGATAATGAAAAGCTTATCTAAAGACAGTAAATACTAGTTGAGAGAATTTAAGCTCTAAGCTGTACTGAGGTTTGAGGAGAGAACAGTGCTGATGTGGATTTGGGTTCCTTCATATCAGCATGAATGTCTGTATGAGCTGCTGACTCTTCCCTGCTACAGCTGTAGTAGTGTTAGTAGTTAGTATTGCACTGGGAGAGGTGGAGAGACCTTCATAAAAGAAAAGGGAGCAACATTTCTTTGAAATGTTTTGGATTTTTTTGAATTGTTTGTCCTAGAAAATATTGGATTATATTTTTATTTTAATAAATAGTCAGATCACTAAAAATCCTCAGCAGTGCATATGTTTACTAAATAGCTGCAAAATAAATAAGTAAAAATGAAAATATTTTGTCAGTAGTTTGGCATCTTTTAAAAGACTCTCCATGATTCATTTCTTATAAATGACCTTCCTTGGAAGGTAACAATCCCCCACTCAAGCTCTTCTTTAAATCTCAGTCCCTAGTGATAACGCTATTAAAGGTAAAGATTTTCAGCCATCTGGAAAGCATTCTCACTGCATCCTATCTGTGCCCTGAGAGCTGCAGGGTCAGAGCAAAATTGGGCAACTACATAAAGCTGCATAGAAGCATCAGAGCACAAAGCATCACTCAGTAGGACAGGTTATCAACTTAGCTTTTAGTTGCTCTGGAAGAAGTCAGGAGGAGTTAAGATAATATCTGGTTTGGGGGCTGGATTTTTTGTTTGTTTTGGTTTATTTCAGTCCTAAATCTTTAAGGAGCACATCTGCTTATTCCTTTCCCTCCCTCCTGTCCACCTCAGCCAGCCTATTCAGTGCCACAGCTGAGCGCAAGGGAAGACCAGAGGATGTGATTTGGCATTAGAGGACATCCAGAGGACTCCAGGTAGGAGGAATCAGAGTGGTCTGCTAAGCACTAACATACCTTCCTTTCCATACCCACTTACAGCAGCCCTAGTCTGCAGCAGCACCGATTCTTGATCTGTGATTAAGTGAAACTTGATTGTTTCTGAGCCCTCAGAAAGAAGGACAATATTTTCCCCTTGTCATAAATATAGATGTATTAAAAAAAAGAAAAAGACATAAAAATGGTAATAATCATAGCTTTTCACCTTTCTAAAGGCATTAAAGACAAAACAGGTTTTCAAGTCTTAGCTTAAAAGCTAGAATGCTAGCGATACGATGGGCTTTTTGGTAACTTGGCAAGGCTAATCCCTAAGGATGGTTTTAAATTGAAAGAAAAGGGTCTCATTCTTTCTGATTTATGTTCATGTGTAGCAGGTGAACACATAGCAGATTAGAAAAGTTATGAAATGCAGAATAAGAACTTTCAGTACCCTTGGGAGATGGTTTGTGGTAATGTGAGGAAAATAGCAGGAAAAAAATGCTATAAGACTTTAGAAGCACACAGGCAAATGGTCATGTTCCTGGAGTACAAATTTGTTTTGAAATCCCGTTTACATGCTACAATTAGCATTTGTGTAAGAAAAGGGAGTTGAGAGAGTCTGGAGCCCTGGGTGAGTGTTTGCAAGTCTACTGGGGACTCATGGCCTCAGGCAGATGGTTCAGGATTTGGTATCCCAGAATAGTTTGCAGACACTCAGGTGTGGCAACAGAATCTGCTTCTGTGTGTGCTGAAGGAAGCTAAGATGGAATATACCCAAGGAATGGGGAATCCACATGACTACTAGGAGATTTAGGACCCTTGGAGACCTAATTCTATCCAAATCCCAATCAGAACAAGTATCTTGCCAAAATTATAGAACAGAATCGTAAAATCATTATGGCTAGAAAAGACCTTCAAGATCATAAAGTTCAGCCATAAA
>JAUBNY010001040.1:90469-103668 GCA_032275445.1 Crypturellus soui
ATTCTGAGCTGGAAGTTGGACCTGCTGACTTCTGAAGGTCCCATCCCAATCAACCTATTCAGTTCAACCTATAAGAAGATTTTAAAAGCAGTCACTAAAAGTGTGGGTATGGTCCTGTCACTGGAGCTTAAGTAATAGTGCAAATGACACTAATTACTTCTATTGTTTGAAGCAAAAGTTGTCTCCCTCTGCACCAGGGAAACAAGCCTTGGCTATCTTTACTGTCAAGATATTACCACAGTATGTGTTTAAAGTTTCTTCACTAATGACTTGATTGTTGTTACAGCATGCTAAAGAATTAATAAATTTCCAATCCAGTGGTGCTAGATTTACTCTCAAAGTTCAAGTTGTCAACTATAAAATTAACTTAGTGTTATATGTGGTTTGACATCAGTCCTAAAGACTTCTCTAGATTTATAATATCAAGCAGTAGGAATATTTACTAATACTTCTGGTGGTTGCAATAATTTCTCATTACCATTTATCATCATTTTGCAGTGCAGTAGCTGAGTGGAGCAGCCCCATATAGCCATTGCCATTAAAATATCATTTGCCAGCAGCAGCGCACAGTGCTAAGTGTAAGTTGTTTCCTACGCTAACTCCAGCAACCCAATACGGTAGCTCATGTTACATTATGTGCAAGCTGTTGGGAGTTGGTGGCTGGTTAATGATACCCATTATACCTTATTTTCACTATAAACTGTAGAGATATTCTCCTCGCTGTTTTCAGAAACCCTGGTCTAATCTGCAGACAGTAATGCTTCACATCTGACTGGGGGTAGGGTCAGTGTTTCTCTGAATTTGTCTTCATCATAACAACTTTCAGGGGCAACCTTCAATCTTTTGACAACTGCTGGAGATGCAGCAACTGTTTCATGAATATGAAATTAAGGATATGAGAACTTTTCTCCTATTACAGGTAACTTTTGCAAGGAAGGAAACATTTTCTAGCTTCCTAGGTAAGCAACTGCTGTTTGGACCACTGGAATTTCTAGCTAAAACTAGAGGAATTGTTTCTCTTTAAGGGTATAAGTTGATTGGAGTGATTTGCTCTATGTGTGTGTGCACTCACAAAACAGAGATCTTAATATGCTTATCTGGTGGTACTGTTTTGCCTTTTACTTCTATACTGCCCAAATCACTTGAAATTTTTAAGTATTTATTTAGCCTCATAATCCCCTTGTGAGTAATTGAGTATCCCCATTTCACAGATAAGGTACTAATTGATTTCCTCACATTATGCAGGGAATTTGGCAGAGCAGAGTAGAACACATGTCTCTAGAGCCTGAGATTCCCTCTGTAATCACTGGGCCATATTCTCTTTCAGTCTCGCTCCCTTTTTTCCTGTTTTCTGTCCTTTTTATATCCAATTTTGACAAACATGCTGTGTGTTATAGAGGGTAGTCTCTGACTACAGATGTCAGTTTAGAAATGTGTCCTAGAAAATAGCACGCCAGTCTGGAAATGCAGGGGACACTGTCCCAAAGACAAAGCTAAGTTACAGTGAACCACAAAGGCATAACAGCGTAGTGCAGCGCAAATTCCAGTACCTTGATGTGAGTCTGGGTATGTGCTATTAGCAAACAGAATCACATAATGGTAAAACTTTCCAAGAATTGTAATAAGGAGTCGGTGATTTTCACCTTAAAATGCTTGCTAGACTTTCCCAGAATAACTAGCGAGGAGAAACACGTATTTGGTGACTGGCGTTTGAAAAAGTAGCATTGCCATTTGTCATCAGCTGTTGTTATGTATTTATTATTCTGTCTATGATGAATAGCTCTGGAATTTGCAAGCTGTTAATGGTAGGAACCAATCTTTGTTTTAACAAAGCAACATAGATTTTCCAAATTATAAAAATTTATGTAAAAGTAGACATGGAAAATTAGGGAGTTTTTCTCTGCTTTAGAAGATACAAATCAAAATCACTAGCATTTTAAAAATATGCCAGCAAGGAGTAATTAGAAAACTACTGCTACAGAAGCATTTCACAGTGAAAGCTTGTGTTGGCATTCACAACAGATAACTCACAGAAGTTATCTTTAAAACTTATGCAAGAAGAGTTTGGTGATACAAGTGGTCTTTTTAATTTTAGTGGGGCAACTTGTCTGAGGGAAGGTTTGCAGGCAAGACTTACGATTCACAAATTTGGAGGGGGAAAAAAATCAAAAACCAACTCTCACATGTGATCTTTTTTTTTTTTGAATGTTCTGTTATGATTAGTGTTAGGAGAAATATTTGGGGCAGATTTCCATTGCATTACAAACCTATGGAGATGAGAAGTGAAATAAACTTATTAATTCTCAAGGTGTTTGCAGTGCCTTGCTTATGATTTGGTTAGCATGCCAAGTATACTCCTTACTTGGTGTTCTCTTTCTAATTTAGATTATATAATTTTCTAAGGCTGTAAAAATTCCTAATATTTTTATTAGAAATATTTATTTTTGTGTTATAAAACATGTATGCTCTTTTCCTAAGAGGCCAAAATGGCTACAGGTCTTTCAAGTTAAATACTGTACATAATTGGATAATTTAAAAATGCATCTTATTTACCCAGAAGTAATTCTAGTCTCTTGACAACACACAAATAAGGCAGATATTTTTTTTAATGTGTACTTACAAAGCTGCCTAGGCTTTCAATCAATATCTAGTGTGTTAGCGTACACAAATATATGCTCTAGCTTGAAGCATACACATACTGACTGGGAAGCCCTCACTGGAGAAAATACTACTGTGTATATTCAATTATAGAGTTAGAAAACATTTTAAAAGCACTCAAACATCTGTGTCTTATAGCTGTTCGAGTATTTTGTGTGGTAACTGCATTATTTAGGGGACATGCTAGCACAAAACCACCTCAAACCCATCATTTCTGTACATGAGCTTCATTCTGACTCTCTATTTGAGGTGTAAGGTGTCTGATCGACAGGGCAGTGAGATGGTTAATAGTAGCCGTGCTCCCAGCAGGGCAGCTGTATAGCCCACAGGATGCATGGCCTTTTGCCCAAGCTACTGTCCAAGTTTGTGCCATGCAGGTTCTGAGAGAGGCTTTGCTGGTTTGCATCCTCTCAAATGCAGCAGGTAGCGTGTGAGCACGCGTGTGGGTAAGCACAGCCGGAGCGGCAGAGCGAGAACCGTTCCTCTTCCCTGCAGTGAATCCATCCCGCGCAGCCGAGGCCGGAGTTAAGAACTTCTCCCTAGCATCTCCCCTACGCTGCTGCTTCCTTAGCTTCAGGCCATTGCTCCTTGTCCTGCGATCTTCTGAGACCGAAGAATTCCCTTCCTTCATTTATATTATTACCTTGAAGGTATTTATAGACTGTGATTGAGGCCCCCTGAGCCTTCTCTCTTTGAGACTATGTAAGTTTAGCTCCCGCAGTCTCTCCTCACACATCTTATCCTCTAATTCCTCTACTGCCTTTTTGAATTTCCTGTAGTATTTTAAACACTCTTCCTAAACTCTGAGCACCTGAGCCAGCTGTAGTGTATCACTAAGCAGGGCAATGCTATTAATGCCTACTTAATATGCACTTTCCCTGTAATTCATCTAAGACATGCTAACTTGTGCCTTTGCATGATAGTATTGTGTGCTCCCATTTTGTCAGCTTGCCAGAAAAATAGTACATTTTTCTTCCTGTCTTTATGTGTATCTTGCACCACAGTGCTAGTGCTGCTTGACTGTACTTTTTCTTATTACAATTCATACTTTATGCTTTCAGCATCTTCCTTACCACTTTCAAAGTGCCTCTTACAAAATCTTTTTTTTTTCTTTTTTTTTTTTTTTCTTTTTAAGTTCTAATAGGCATACCTTGCAGAGTTCAACGCCTTATGGCACCTCTCCTTCGGACACTGTGTCCACAGATCTTGAAAACTTGAATGTATAGCACCTCTCAAGTGCTTCCACTTTTGCAAAGTAAGAATGACTCTGTCATTCTACATGGTGCTAAGAAGTACAGAGGCGTCTATGTCACTAAGCATTCGCTTGCCCAACCGCTGCTTTGCATATGGATTGAAAAGTTGAGGAACTGATGTGTTGTTTTGAGCTATGTACAAAAGACTGAAGGTAGAGGATGCATTATCACTAAAAATCTTTAATCTTTCTTATGATAGGATCTGAATATTCAAGGTAAAGACATGATATTCCTAGATGCTGATATGTCTTAGAGCTGTCTTTCAGCAGGCTATTAGAGAAATACAATACAGGTATTGAGCACACTCAACGCCATGAAGGATCAAACTCTGTCGGAGAATTGATCATGTAAGAGGAATGATGTTAAGCACTGATCTAGGAAATTATTTATTGGTGTAAACAGCAGATTTCTAAAAGGATCTCATGGATTTTGTACTTCACTTATATCCAGGTACCTCCACAGAGTGGGAGAGAAGACAGTGTCTGTGGTGACATAATATAGATAAGCACCTGTTCTTTTACTTGGTTTTTAGTAATTAATTTGTAAGACTGACTTAGTAAGAAGAGTAATTGATAGTAGACAAGGCATAACAATGGGCCTATGACAGTGGTGGTGAGTGTTTTAACAGTGGCAGTGGTGGTGAGTGTTTTATTTTTCAAGTAGGAAAAATACATCCTGTTGACATAGAGTCAAAATCAGGATATTCAAAAAATTCTGGGCTAAAACCACATGAGCATTAGTAAGAAAAGAGTGGATTCAAGCACGATGAGTAGATATGTCACCTTAGTTTATCTTAACATTCTGGGAAAGTCTGTCAGTGCCACACAAAAAAAGTTACTTGGTCTGACTGTGGTGATCCTGGAGACAAGCCCAGGACATCTGGAAGTCCTTCTCTTTTCAGGTACTAGAGGACACAGATTTGGTAACTATCAGATAAATGTCTTTATGACTTAAATTTTTATTATTTGAACTTGTTAGGCACCTTCTCATGCGAGTACCAAGACTGGAGGAAAGATTTTGCCCTAACTGTCCCATCAGTTCCCCAAAACAGGAAGAACATAAGCTGAAGAACTTTCATGGTATCAGCTTTGTCACTTCCTCACCAATCTGTCACTCGTTTGTGCTTCAGTTGCTGTAACAGTAGTGTTTTTTTTTTTCCTTCTTTCCCTAAATGCTTCTTTTTTGCCTTACCAGTTTTCTGTCTGCATAATATTATTATCTCCTGGCAAGGTTCTCTTTCCATGATGGTATCTATTAATTGTATTAAATGAAAGAAGCAAGGAAAAAATCTTACAATTCATGAAGCATATCTAATACCATAAATTACATTTAAAGAGCAATGACAATAAAGCAAAGGGGGAATTTTCTTCAGATTCAAACAGACTAATTACTGTAGTAAGGAAAATGGATTACTACTCCTAATCTGATAAATAAATCAATCCTCTTAAAAATGATATGACTGTTATGATGTTACCTATTGGAGCCTTTGTTTTTTGTTAATAGCTGCAGGAAGCAGACAAAATTGGGCAAATGGTCACCAAAGTGGCTGCAGTTTCTTTTGAACCTCTCTGAGCCTGGTTAGGATAGTTTGGTTTCTTGGCTGACTTCATTAGCACCTTGTGAAGAAACTATTGAGTACTTTTAACTGCCAGTACATCTGATAGTCAATTGTGGCCTGTTTTGTGAAGATAAAGAGAGAAGGGTGCTAATTTCAAAGGTGATTTGGGTGCAGAGATCAAGTGGTCCTAATGGTAGCTGAAGGAAGCTCACACTTACCCCAGATTTACTGATAAGGTTAACAGTTCAAAATGAAAGTGTTTGCTGGCTCCTAGCAGCAACTAGGGACCAACTCCTGCAAAAACAAACTGGCTTTTACTGTGTCTTGCCTGAAAGTGATGTCCAGTAACCAGAAAGAAAGGCAGGCCAGCTTGATCCGGTGGAGCTGTAGCATAATCATGTTCAGGTGACCAGAAACAGGTCGATTAAATTGAGGACAAGTGTAAGACTGTACAAAAGTATTTTGAATGTGGGAATGACTTAAGCAGCTGCTTTTTGGTTTTGTTGCCTAATAAAGATTCTTACTATGTGTTTCTGAAGACTAGAGGGGTCTTCAACATATTTACTGGATTCTATTTTTTTTTTTTTCAAAATAGATTAATATTGCAAATCCTTTTTCTGACTTTGCATTTTTTTTTTCTGGAAATAAATTTCTCTGTGATTGTACAGTCAGATGAATGTGGTATTTCTTTACCTGCAGGTGAATTGCCATAAAGCAGCATTCTGATAGAAGAACATTACTATCACAGGGTATGTAACAAGTTTGATTTCTTACTATGATTTGTTTTTTAGAAAGTAGCATGTGGCTAATGGTGTAATTTTCAGCATTTTGAGAGTAGAGAAGTTTTAAAAATTACGCAAATGAGCAGTTGTATGAGATTGTTGTATAAATAATTTTGTTCAAGATTATTTGTGTTTCATATATATCATACAATTAAGCTTTATGCATATAGTGCTGATGATAAATGAAAAACTTTGGAGACCTGTTACAAATGGCTGGAACTAAACTGCAGCTCAGTCAGTTTTTGTATCAGAGCTGAGCTCTCATTGACTGGTGGGGAAAAAAGTCACTCAGCTGAGGTGTGAAAGAGCTGTAGGAGTGTATTCCTCCCTTCTGAAAGTAGAATCACAGCTTCTTTAATGTTTAGTCTGTCATACTCTTCTCTGTGTTTATGTGTGATACTTGTTAGCAAGGTTCAGTTGGTTTCCATTTCAGTAAGTTCTGCAACCACTACATAGGTCAGTCTCTAGATCACTCACTAGATATCTTGCTACACAGATAATCTCAAAAAGGGTAAATTAAGGGTAGAGGAGATAACAACTGTGGGAAGTCCGAGCAGAACTCGAAGGCAGACTGCAACAAGGTAGTTCAGGGAACAGAGTCTCTCAGCCCATTTCCATCCCGCAGTACTGTTGTGCTGCACTGAATTCAGAGCTGCGCAGGTGTGATGTGCTGTTTTGGGACAGGCTGGCTGTTGGAGGTTGCGAGGAGAAGGTAGTCTTAATGGTGTTCACACGTGGCAGCTCTCTGTGGAGAGGAAATGTGATTCTGTTTGCAGAAATGCCTTAAATTAAACCAGTAAGGCTTCTGAAACAGCAGAAAAGCCATTCGCCTACAACCATCTCTCACAAGAAGAGAACGTCAAAAATAAAATTTATGCAAAATTTTGCATTCTGTAATCTAAAGCTTCAAGGGACTTTAGGTTATCTAATAGCTTGATAAAGCGGAGTAGTTTAAAGGAAAGTGCTTCCACTGGAAAATAGTTACCAATAGCAATGGGCGTTTACCAGAGCTTTTGGATGAGCAACGAACCAAGTTGTGGGAAGTAAAGTACTAAGAGCAACTTTATGGGAGATGGTTGTGACTTTTTATGATTATAGGATATACTAGATATCAGACCCAAGAGATTAAATACTGTATTTATTATTAAATGCGAGCTTAACTACACTGTTAGGGGAAGGCTGTATTTTACAATATTACATGGTATAGATTCTTCTTAACATTTCAGCAAGAGGACCTGGGAGTCCTATATAGTGCTGATATGACCCTTAAGTACAAGAGAGGATGAAGCCTGGGAAAATGCACTGAAAAGAAACTTCAGTAGGAATGTTTTTCTCCATGATTATCTTCTGACTTAAAGTAAAATCTTCTGTAAATACTTTACAGGATGATTTTTCAGAAAGATTTTCACATGCGTGAAAACACAAAAATGCATCTTCTCATATCATTGAGTGTTTTCTGTCAGGAATACAAATCAAAAGCTTGGCACCTTAATTTCCACTTTAATTTATAATCTGTAGTCTGCTCGAGTCCTGTGTATCTGCTGGGCATTTCACATACCACTTCTGAAAGGGAAAAGCCCTTTGCTTTCGGTGAGCGAGGGGAAGCCTGTGTGCTTGGCCCAGCGCCCATGTGGGCTGAGGAAGTTCCCCCTGCAGCATCAGGTGCTCATGGACGTCCAGACTTAGCAGCCGGTGTGAGGGGGATCTGCCTTAGTCTTTCTTCTCGCTGGAGCCAGAGTGCAGGCCGTGCTCCCCCTTTCCTCAGCACCCTCCATCTCATGATTTTGCTGCTTTTTGGAGGGAGGAGGACGGGCTGACAGGGTGGGACTGCAACGGTCATTCACATGGGTCAACGGCAGCACAAGTCTGTGCATCCTGGGAGATGCACAGGGTCCATGTCCTGAGGGGACAAAGAAGAGATTGTGAGAGAGAGATGTCTTGCAGGAGCTGGAGCAGCTCGTGTATTACTTGGAGAGGGTGAAATTGCTGAGAGACTCTCTGCAGGGAGGTGGACAAGAGGAGCAGGTGCCCATGTGTGTGCTAGTGATGGAGGAGGAGGAGACCTCTTTCCACCGTTGTCCCTGGCATTTGGGTTCCTCACAATAAGGCCCTTTGGCAAGAGGAAGGGAGCAGCAACTTGGAGATTTGGGAGAAAGATTTTGCTTATGAAACCTTTGCATCCCCGCCTCACCTTCCCTATTTCCCTACTGGTTCCTCCCTGCTTTCCCCATTATTAAATGGAATTTGATGCTGTCAGTGGTAAATATGAAATCTGTTATTTTGTTCCTTTTCCTTTAGGACAGGAAATTAATTTTTACCTCTGCTGCTGAAAAGCCTTGACCTGCCCATGATGCACAAAACTTCTCGGTCAACAGGTAGAAACTAAAGAGTTTTCTCTCCTAAGTTAGAAGTGTGTATATGATTCTGAAAATGAAGTTAAAGCTGCATGGTCACTAGTAAAAAAACTGACTTTAAGGAGCTGTAAGTAACATGATGGCTAGGGTAAATCTCCAGTCTCACCATAATCCTTATACAGGTTTCAGCTGTTTAAACAAATACAGCAGTATCTGGGTGTCCAAATATCAGTGTTTGACCTACCTCCTTCCTTTTGTTTTTCAACACACACTCCTGTTATGCTTCTAGAACATAAAACTTTATCTTTTTAGAGAAAGAAGCAGGAGCAGCTGAAATATAGCTTCTGCAGCTAATGTACCTGGCTACAAATATGATAGTAACCTATAATTTAATTCAGGAAAATTAGAAGGCTATTTCTGAACCAGCAACATTAGAAATTGAAGTCTATTTATCACCTGCAAAGCTAGAGCTCAGACAGCAGCAGCACAAGCTTCTTCATATTGGTCCCTAGTGTGATATTAATGTTGGCTGGGAATTCATTTTGTGGCCCCTGCTTCAGAGCAAAGGTAACCTGGTGTGCTTAACTGCGTGCTCTGCTTAGGTGGACGTGGTGGTGCAGGTAGGGACGATGCTGAGACTGCCAGGTCCCCCCCCACTCAGGGTAGGATTCAAGTTCCAATCTTGGAAACTGAGAGCAAATAGAGCCTTTTTTGGTAAATGTGCTGGCTGCAGTCAAAGGCTCAAAGAGCTGTGAAGCCTGTGAAATGGTTGTCAGTACGTACTACTAACCTGGTATGGACATTTGACTCGCTATGTTGTAATAGAATAGCATGTACTATGTTAGATTTGCTCTCTAAAAAGGTCTAGAAAACAGGTTTTATATGCAAATATATGTAAGTAAATTTTGTAAGTGATTTTATTTCTATAGAAATTGGTCTAGACACTCACATTTTCTAAATTCTCCTTCCATGAAGTAGATTTTCACTAAGAATTCAATAAAGCCATTGAGTTTTGTACTTGGAATCAATGGCAAGTATTATATGTAGTGCATATGTAGTGCAATGTAGTGCATGTATTGCAAGTGCTACATTGTTGCATGATGTACTTTTTGGTAGAAATATGGATGCATTTTTCTGGTTTGCAGATGTAAGATGCAGTTACAGCAGCTAAGAGAATGTCTGAAACTGCAGCTTCTCCATAAACTTTGCTCACTGAATCCTATCTGCTGACACTCGCAATGAGCTTTAATGCTTAATACCATTTCATGCTCTTTCCAACTTCAAAGCTCCACTTAGGCTTTGAGGCTTCTGTCATTCAGGAAAATATCAGCATATGTTGAATTTCTTGAACTCTATCCAACTTTGGTGATACCGCTTTTAAGATTTTGCACCTGCTCATCCTTAGTTCGAAAGAGCATCAGATCTAAGCGTCTAAAATCATTTAATGTACAACTTGTTTCAAATAATTTAAGACCACCTGTACTTTATTGATTCAACAGAGTTTTTTTGGCATGGAATAAGCAAAGAGAAGGATTCTGTTTCAGCATGGTGAAGTCACCATGTTTTGTATCATGAAGACTTTCACAGAGTGGTGATTCTGCTTTTTCAGAGTGAAGTCCATCAGAATCACTTGGAATTTTAGTGACAAAGTCTGTAGCTGAACTGTTGTAAAGCTAAATATTGTCAAGTCTGGTTTGAAATGAATTGTAACTGACCTTTTATTTCTGTTTTGGTAAATGAAAGAACATTTGCTAACTTTTTCATCGCCAACTACGTAAATCACCCGAGTAGTAATTAGGCTGAGGCTGGAATCCATTCTCTGACTTATAGCATTTCCTCACAGAGAAGGCAGCGAGGGAATTATTTACCTTTTAATTGTAGTTCTCTGAAGGTGGGAGTCTCTGTGGATTCATGCTCAGGGGGTCTCAGCTGTTGTGACCTTGGGTACTGAATGACTAGATTAAATGGTAAAGTTTAGAACTGGTCATAATAAGTTAGTACAAAAAGATGCCTTGAGGGGTCTATATGGCATATCATAGCCCCTAACTCCCAAATCCTTTTCAGACTAATTATAATAATTAGAACTTAAATAGGAATAAAACCCCAGCTCTCAGGGGGAGGTGGGAGGATGAGTGTGGCTCTAATAGCGGACACCATACTCGGAGAACTCAATTATAAGCAAGTAATTTCCTTCTCTCCAAAAGGTAATTGGCCTCTTCCACATCTCTGTTCTCACAGATGATGGGGGAGATTGTATGGAGAAGGTACCTGCCACAAGTAGGAGCCAAGCTTGCTGGAGAATGTGTGGAAATGAAAACCAGCAATGTCCTGGACTGTTCCTGGACTGTCCCTGCACTAAAAAGGAAATGGTCTGAACAGTATGAAATGCCAGGTAAAATATATGCAAAGAAAATCATAGATACACGGAAGGCAAGTGCCTTGAAAAGGTGGTGACTTCAGAGCCCTGAGGTTGGATGGCTTTGATACTTGGCCTGAACAGGAGCAGTTCTATCAGCTCGCTATTGCCTCTCAGTATCCTGTTGATATCCTGACCACCCCAGAGATAACTGTTGAAATTTGGCTTTACCTATTCCTCAGGAAGTTCTGGTTAGTTCAGATGTGACAGTAAATCCGTTAAAAAGATTATACTTTAGGTTTGGCTTTTTTTTTTTTTTTAATGTGTTTAAATTTCACTTTGATTCACAGTTTTTATTCAAGGTACTTGAATGTCCCATGTTACCAAGGAAAGAAACCTCAGGAGTAACTCACGATTCTTCTCCCCATTTAGTTCTTGCTCACAGGACCAAGCCGCCCTTGCACCTCAGCAGGCAATGTGACTTTCCAAACATTTAAATGAGCTGAGGTTTGTGATGCAAAATGGAAAAGTATTTCACTGATTCATATTAAATAATGGACTTTGGTGCGTTGTTTTCATAATTCTTTCTAATGTAGGGAATTTGATTTACTGTGAATGTTGACTGCAAGCATTTGCTTTATTGGTTAGGGACAAAACTAGCTGAGTAGATCTGTGATTCAAGATAACAAATTATCTAATGTCCTGCTGAGGACAGGCTACTGGGCACATTGATGGCTTTATTTTGGCATTATTCAGGAGCCTCTGAGTGTCACATACAGTTAATAAAAGGAATAAAGTTCTGGCTGGGACAGAAATGCGTTGCTCTTAGTTTGAAGCATTGGTTTCATCTGACAATAGTCACAGTACAGACAGTGACTGCTTGCAGAGGCAGATGTTTTTATCTCATATACTGTAATTCTTTGCAGCCAAGAGAAAAAAAAGTCCACTTCCAAGAACATGTCTTTATGAAATACCAAACTGGCTTCACAGTCTGTATGTTCTGTGCTCTGAGCACATCAAGACTCTGGCCCCCCAAACCTCTATGTTTTGAAGGAATATTCTTCCAGCTGTAGCAGCAGTCCAGCTATAAAGCCAGTCCCCAGTCACAAAGTTGAGGCCTGTTTCTAGCTGCTGTGACATTTAAGGATGTATCTGAAAGCCTGCTCGCCCCAGGAACTTTTTGGTTAGAGACAAATTGCAGCTGCCCAGTACTAGCTAGAGAGCCGCTCTGGAGCACTGCACAGCTCCCAATCCGCAGCTGCCTCCCTGTTGCTTCTTGCATTGGATATCAGCAAACTTTTAACTAGCGAATCACCAAATGGCGATTTTTAACTTCCTCATCTGTGTTCAACATCTGGGCTGTAAAGGCAGGGGTTGCCATGGAAACAGGTTGTTGCCCGAGTGACAGTGTTCTGATGTCATCAGAAAGCAGCCTATTCCCATGAACACCTTGAACTCGATACATAAAAGTGCTGCCCTCAGTATAGTTCAATATGGAACCAATTAGAAATGCATGCTTTTATTCTGTTATGAAATAGCTCTTTTCTGTGTGCGGGTACATCTTGACATCTGCAATGGTGTTTTCAAAGAAAACAGGAGAATTACTTTGAACTTGTTCAGAAAGGGTTATTATGTAAAATGTGTGTGTGACTGTGAGTGTTTGTTGTAGTAACAATAATCATTACCTGCCTATCTGCGATGGACTAGCTATTGTTTAACGTTTTATTATACATTGCAAGGCTTAGATGAGTTTCTTACCTCCTCTCCAAGAAGACTTAGGGGTTTAATGCTTAATGCTTAATGATGTTTTGTTCTTTTCTTAGTGCTTGACAAGGAATGCCCTTTTCCGTGACATGCACTTTATATATAGAAATAATGGGCAGTTTATAAATTTCTGCCTTTGTTCTCGCCCAAATTCATATGTGATAAGTAGCAGCTCTGAGATGGAGTGGAAGCAGGGAGGCCATCAGCAGTACAGCACCGTACAGCAGGTTTTACATGTCCTCTGCTTATACTCAGGAGTCTTGGTTTAATAGATTTTTTTCTGGATTTTTAATCTGTCTGTGTTCCCAGTCATTGCAGGAATCTTCAGATGGTCAGTGTACATACATTGTTTGACTGATCCTCATTTTCTCATCTGGAAGAAGGGAGCGTTGGCTGGGATGTTTCTTTTCTGGCTAGCTGTGTATTAGCTAATGTTGGTGAACTAGTGATAGTGCCAATGCAGAGATATTGGCA
>JAUBNY010001040.1:126813-138336 GCA_032275445.1 Crypturellus soui
GTCAGAAATATGCAAAACACCTGAAACTTGTGGTCACAGTTGTATTTGGGGACCTGAGGACTAGTGATTTGGACAGGTAAGAGGAGGACAGTTTAACACTTTAATTTGTGGACCTGGCTGAATGAGTTTGTTTTTTTCACAAAAGCAGTGTAAATATTTCCTATGAAGGTAGGAAGGTTATACGAAGGTGCGAAAACTTCTTCTTCAAGGCTTTGGAGTAAATTTTGATTTAAAAGACGAATGGCCCTTTACCAGATTAAATGTTGATTCAGACAGTTATTTTGATATTATTAATGGAAGAAAGCTGTAGAGCTCTGGAGATTGCTGTTTGCAAGTGCAGGCAATATTAACAGGCCTGTATTCCAGATGTGCTGTAATACCCTCGCGTATATCCTCGCTGAAGGGGAGAACACCAAAGGAGGGCCAGTGATGGCAAGCAGAGCCAAGGAGGGACACAAATAGAATAATTTCAGAAGAGGAGACAAGTTTGGAAAGAAACAATGTACTGGGAAATACCTGAGAACTTAGCAAACTAAAGGAATAAGTGGCATATGTATGTACAATGTACAGGTTTCCTTAGCTACTTTTTTTTTCTGCACCCATCCATCATGGTCTAATTGTATCAGTCAGTTATGTCACCCTCTCTATTAGGCTTGCAGAGCCAAGTCCTTAACTGGTGTAAGCTGCTACAGCTCAGCTGACTTCAGTAGATGACAGCAGCATATGCCAGCTGTCTCTCTCCATGCCTCCCCCTCCATCCCTGTCAAGTCTTAGTCCTTCCCTCCTCTTTTTCCACCAGTTCTTCAAAGCTGAGTGTTACAAAAGCATAGCACCATTTTCAGTCTGTGAAGTTGACAGTGTTCTTAGCCTAAGTGCTTATTTCCAATTGTTTCCTTAAGATCTCTTGGCTCTATTTGTGGTTTCTGCTTAGGTACCTTAAGATCTCTTATTTAATTCTCTGTATTCAAGTACATGATATAAATGGAATATAATCGTGTATAAATAAGCATTATGTGTAACACCTCTGTTGCCTACAGGGTGCTGCTGTAAAGGCTTATCAAAAAATTAGAGAAATTTCAAGTAACCATCTCATTATTTTTTTCTGACTTGGGTAAATGTTTGTTTAGCAGCCACAACTTCTTTGAACATGTCAGGCCTTACAAATGGGCTTACATGTCAGGGCTTGCAAATGCGATATGCATCTCCGCTTGCTTGTACATCAAAGTGCTGTGTTTCTGAAGAAAGAAAAAAAAAAGCATCTTATGATTCAATTATTTAGATGTTAAAATTAGTAGTCAGATATTCAGAAGAGTTCTGCAGCTATTTGGGCACTTTGGTGAGAAAACTACTTTACCCAGCCCTGTAAGTGTGCCTGAAAATAAGGGGAAAACTAAATTCTTCCTCGCTGATTTAAGGATGTCCCAACAGCATTTGTTTCTTCAAAAGTCTGGGCCCAAGTGGGTTTGCAGTGTTTTCATGGTAAAAGCCACGAGCTGTTGCTGTTAAGTAAAGCTATTGGCCTTTACTTACAAAACACTGTAAACCAGCATCTCTGGGGACCTGCCCAAGATGAATGTGTTAACTGTCTAAACTGCTATGCATTACCATGAAACTGCAGGTTAAATTATTATTTGCAGCTTGAGGTTTCCTGAAAACCTTCTGAAGAGAGGACAGGAAGAAGCTGCACAATCGTTTTTGTTTTGCCTAATGAGGCTGGCTAAGTAGAAGGTCACCTCAAAGTAGAATTTTTCTGGGATACCAACATTTCCTCATCCTGTAGCATTTATCTGATAAAACGGCTGGATTCGAGACGTGTGCTTCGCTAATTGAAGGTCATATTAGCATGAATGGGACTAACCTTGACTGCTTACCACCACTGCAATTTAACATTCGCTTTCTTATAAAGCGCAGAGATGTTTTTTCTGTAAAGGTACTCATCATAATATAGTCCCATAAAATCTAATGGAGATTGGTAGATCCACATCTAGCAATAATTTAATATTTCCCATCTTTTCAACAATTATAATGAATGGATTGAAATAATAGCCACATGTAGTAATGTCTTTTGTGTTTCCGTCTATCTGTGAATGAAATACCACACAACTCTCTACAGTCTCTACAGTGAATTAAGGCTTTGTTTATCTTAAGCAATTAAAGAATCAATTATATTCTAACACATAGCTTCAGTGAGGATTTGCTAGATCTTAGGAAATGAATGCAGTGTTCATGAATATGGAAGAGATTTCCTTGTGGGCTTCAGAACAAGGTGACAGTGCAGCATCTGGCAAATAAGTCTGTGGCTATTGGTGCAAGGGTATAAATATCATTCACTGCTGCAAGCACAAGTTAAAGTTGTGGCATATGCTGTCCTTTCCTGCTAAGTTGTCTCTTGTGCAAAAAAAAAAGATTGTTGAATCAATCCAGAAATACAGTTAATGAGTGCCTATTGTTTATATTATATGATAGATTTTTTAATGTGTTGCTTTGAAGCTTTGGGTGCTGCCCACTGTCAGAATCAGGATACTTTCCTTAGTGATGCATTGGTCCTAGCAGTGTAGTTGTTTCTTATGAACCTAACACTAGCATTTACTAGGGACTTAGATCTTCCTGAATTTATCTGAGCACTGAGAAGTGATGTGAGAGGGGGTATGACTGAGGTTCACAATGGTTATAGATTGTATTCAGATTGTGAGAGGTATGGACATTTGCAAAATATTTGGAGCTGTTGGAAACAAGTGAATCCTAGCTGACAAAACCGTGATCCTAAATCAAAGCTCCCCTTAAAAGTGCTAATGTTGCCCAACATAACTGGCTAGACTTGCCACTGAGAGGTTACAAAGGAGTGCAAATTAGTTTAGACATATACAGCAGCTCTCACAAGCCCAGAAATCAAAACCACCGAGTTCCAGGTGGCTTTATTTAGTCTTTCTATGTCAGAGTGCCCCATCTGAAGGTTGTTTCCATACTGACTTGGGACATACCTGAGGACTGTAGGTGGAATGGTAGGGAATACAGGCAGGCTCTGAAGAAGGGGAGAAACTGGAGCCGCCTTTGTCTGGGACACTGGGAGAATTTTCCACAACCTAGTTTTCTCATAAGGACTGTAGAAAAATGTGTCAGACCAGTGACATTATTGAAAGCTTTTTTCTTTTTCTATTTGAGTGAGAAGAAATGATAATAGTAAGTATAGTTAGAATTTATTTAGGGTGAAGAATTTGTGGCTGTGCTGGAGGATGCTGAGCAAGGAGACAACTATGAAGAGATGCCTCTCTGTTTCTGAATAATTGGGTAGCCGGATCCCAAGGCAATTTGTTTATTAGAGACTCTTTCTCACCAAACCCTTTGCTGAAATATGTGGATTCCTGAGACATGTCACCCTGAAAAAAATCAACATAGAGTTTCCTGCAATTTAATTTTGTACACATCAACACATATCTTGATTATGCTTCAAGCTTTAAAAAAAATGCCAGTGTTTTCTGCAGTAAAATTAGGACTTAAATCTTCATTGAGTTGTTTTTACTCACAGTACTGTTCTCTGCTGTTCTCTGTGGACAGAAGCAGACAGTCTGCACATGCTGTGTTCTCTTTCCACAGCACTGGCATATGTTCAGTGACATTGCAGAGACCAAGACATTAGTGCAAATGCTAGTTTTCAAAACGCTGTCAAATCAGAAAAATGGTTGGCCGAGCTTTGGTAACTTTTTGTTTTGTTTTGTTCTACTTTATATAACTATATATGTGTACACACACATACATATATTTATATTTACATATTTATATTTATATAAAATACATTATATACATATAGATCAGAGGATAAAAGCCTTTTTACAGTTAAAATATATGCCATGCTCAAACTCTAATCTGTACCTGCACAGAAACACTGTGTTCTGGATTATCTGTTGGCTGTAGGCAGCACCTATAACTATGGAGTTATAATGAGGGAGAAATGGAAGGTTGCCTTTTTGCTCCCAGATATGATGTGATGCCATCTTGAAATATTAATTACATTTATCATTAACAGGAGTAAACGTGGAAGGAATGATAAATTATTTGGCACAGGAGTATCTTAATGTTCTGTCCAAGGTTTATGTATTCATTAATTACCTGTTAAATCAAAATGACATTGCTTTCTTCAGAGGAGCCGTGGTTGGTACAATCGATTGTGTATTCCAAGGTGCTTTCTGTAACAAAATAACTATTATGATCATATAGTCTTAAACATAAAGATTTCCTCAACATGCTTATTAGTGCAGGGTTACCATCTTGCAGGTTTCTAAAATATTTCTTAGACTGTTTCTTTCTTGAAGAAATTAAGAACTTGATGAAGACTCCACTTTACACTGACAGTGTCATACATATGAAGATTGTGCTTTGTGGTAGTTTCACTTAATTTTTACAGAAAGGGAGTTAGAAGTGCCTAATAACTGCAGTGATTGCATAGATCTGTTAGCACTTCGTACATATAGTGGCACAGACTGAAGGCTGCTGAACAGGTTCAGCTCCTTTGCCCTGTTTTGACTCTCTTAATAGTTACCTCCTTTTTCTTTTAAATGTCACCATGCTCTTGGTTGTCATTTCTTTCCATATTAAATAGTTGCTACGTTCCCCTGAATGAGAGAGGGTAGGGTAGAGGATGTTATTTGTTATTAATCTCTCAACTGATATTCTGAGAGTGATGAAAGCCATCATATAGATAGATGTATTTGCTTTCTTTGTATGATGAATTCCTGTTTCTCCTCAAGAGATCTGTGCCCATAATGTTCAATATTTAATAAAGTGATTCAGGATACAGTATACCACTAATACAGCTGAAGATTTACTAAAATAGCCAAGCAAATATCTATCCTTCAGCTTTTTTTTGCTTTGCTGTAGCATCATTATACTGCAAGATCTTGGTTATGCTGTGAACATTCTTGCTAAAGGAACACTAATTCCTTTCAAAATTAGTGCATATGGAATTGGAGGTGTAGGAGCTGAGTAAGAGCATAGATTTTGTCCAAACCTATGTAAATTGGAAGTTCAGGTACTTCTAGAAATGAAAAATGGAGAAAAGGAGAAAATATATGAACTCGCTTGAAAAGATTAAGTTCTCCCTGTCCTCACACACACAAATCTGAGAACTCAGCTCTTCTGGGCATTGCAAAGACCACACACAGCAGCTGCAGTCAGTCAGTTATCACTTATTGGAAGCCCCTGAAATTCAAAAATAAATAAATAAACAATGTTATGAATTTAGCATTGCTGAGAGGCACTAAAGAACATGTCACACTGAAGGTGTGAAATACAAAACTGAATTAATAAACAGGCCTCTAGCTGGAAATGGTGGGGCAGATTCTGGTTTCTGTTTCATTCATAAAAATACAGGCATATCGGAGATCAATCAAGTACTCAATGAAATATGCATGAAGATATACAAAAATATTTGTGAAAGCTTATTTACTAACCCAAGTGTAGGGGACATCTTTGGGGAATGCTTTTTTTTTTTTCTTTTTTTTTTTTTTTTCTTTCCCCAAAGCAGTTTCCAAATCTCCTGGATTTGTGAGATTTAGAAGTCAGTTCCCATTACTCACCATCATAAGTTAAAAACGACAACACCAGCTTTTGTATCCCGGACTGACTGTGTTGTACTGTCTAAGTAATAATATTCTTTATTTTAAGTTGAGAGCATTTTGTTTATGTATTCTGTCCTCAAGGGAAAATACAGTTCTATCACTGGGACACACAATGGGCAGTTAAATCTAATAAGTTAATATAGACTTCTAGAAATAGAATTAAATTTTCAAATGAAGGCAAACTGACAGCTAAGGCATAAATCTTTTATTTAAAACAGAAAATAAGTCCATTCATATGCAATCAGAGAAGACAGATGTAGGTAAAAACAAGTAGAGAGGATATATGGTGCATAAATTTGCTATGTCTGTATGATAGATCAAACAGGGTGACCTTAAAAATTTTCTTAAAACATCAGCTAAAATATGAAATTTACATATATTTAAATACTGATTGTTAATGTAAGATGGACTGGAAGGAATGTTAATATTGAAAGGAAAATACAGAACAGGTGTAAAGTGTACAAGAGAAAGGTCACATTAGCTATCAGACTGGCTGGAATGTAAATGTTTACTGGCTTGGAGCTGGCAGCAAGATCTATGAATGAGAAATATTCTTCTCTGCGGTTTATTATATCTTTCCAGGTAAAATATTTAGCTGAAAACTCGCCTTGAGTCAGCAGAGGTCTTAACTATCTAAATGTTTAACTTCAGATATCCTCGTAGTTCCAAGTTACCTCAATGGGAGATCTCTCTGATGCCATTTCACGAGAGGCAGGGGCAGGGCCCTCTGATGAAGCCCGTTGTCAGAGTCACAGGTCAGGATGCTGTGAAATTTTACCTGTGCTCCGTGTGCGAAAAGGAGCTGTTTATACTTGGATTCCTCATATATTTTTTCTTTCTCTTTTCCTGGGTGCCGAGATGCACCTTGTCAGGTATGCTGGAGCCGGAGAGCAGGATGCTGCTTGGAGGTACTTTCTTGCCTTCCTGGGAAAGAAAAAAGCCTTTCAAGGAGGAGCTGATACTAAACACTAAGATGTTTATGTATACATAACATAATAACATATATACATCTTTTCTGTAAATGTTCTCCTTGGATGAAAAGCTGCCTCTTTCTTGATGCCTGCTCTGTCATTCCCTTCTGTTCACCTTTTCCTCTATCAGCATGTCCTCCCAGCACTGTGTAAGCCTTGCTGCTAGCCAGGACAGGGTTGGTTTAGATCCAGTCCTCCCAGGTCTGCTGTGAGCCTAGGTCCTTTCTATCATATCCACAGAATGTGAATGTGAATTCCTCCAAATGCGTGCGCAATGGTGTAGGTATCCCTGGTTGAGCTTCAGCTGGCTGTCCCTGGTTGAGCCATGGCTTGTCCATCTGCTCATCCCTAAAAGTACATCGTAATTCTAATCTCATGGTTCTTAATAAATCTGGGTTTTCTAGAGATTTCTACAGTAATTGGATCAGTCATTAATGTAGCCCAGATTTCTCATGGTATTCTGCTGAGATTACATCTGTTCCAAGAGGGTGACCCAGTTAGAACCCAAGATATTTATGTGACTATGAACAAAGGAAATACATTTGTGGAGTGTTATAAATATTTTCATCTACAATAAAGCAGCTGAAAAAAAAATGTAGTTAATGACGATACTGCAATCTAGCCCCTGGGAATAGCAGGTGGATATGAGCATGACTTTCCACCACACCAGACATAGACGTGGGTACCGATTAAAACAAGGGCTAAACTTTGGGGTTTTTTTTGGATACTTTGTTCTGTTGTTTTGTTAGCTCAGTAATATGCTTTCTATGGGTTTTGTGGATGATTTACTTTTAAAGTGATATAATTCTGAAAGGTCTTCTTTGTATTCATCTTTAAGGAGAGTATAATTTCTGTGAATCATTGATTAGTGACAAATGCCATCTTTTGCGAAGTCCTTAATCTTTTGGACGTCTGTTTTGAAGGTCACTTCCATTTATTTAAAGATTGCAACTGTACACCTGAATATTTCATGAATTGTTCAAATTGTTTCTGGATTTTGCAATACTTCTCTATAGGAATGAAAAAGTCAGAACAATAGAAAGATTAAGAACAAGTTACCAGAACACTACATACTGACCCAGTATTATGTTGTCAGAAGTCATGTTAGGTTGTTTCTACCACATCTATATCACATAACACATGATATATCAAAAAGTGTAGCGATGTATGTGGTGCAGTATGTGATCACGGTTGTGGTGATACGGACCCTCAGCTACTTGTGTAAGTTTGAGTTGTATGCAGAAACTTCTTGTAACACCTCCAACATGTAGGTCACACAGAAAACCAAACAGCAAGAGAAGAGAGCCAGAGGGTTGCAGAGGATTTGCCTAGAGAAGATTTAGCATTGAGGTTTTTTAAAATGCGCAGTATGTTGTAGGTCCTGAAGAGCTTTTCCCTGATCTCAGCTGCTGTGGAGTGTCATCGTCTGGGCAGGGCAGTGTTTGTTGTGTAATGGAAAGCACCAGACTAACTGTTCCTTGCTGAGAGCTCTTTCGGGGCATGTCAGGGGTCTGTTGTGCACTGCAGAGGTCCTAGGTTCAGCCTTCACTGATGATCTGTGTTTAGGCATTTTACATTTGCACTGACTGCTGAAGAGAAGGTCCTTCACACTGTGGGATTATTAAATCCAGGTCATCTGCAAAACATTTGGTTTATGATACAGACTTTATCTATGTTGCTATAATAAAACATGCCTTGGCAGGAGTCGTTTTAGAAATGCGCTTTGTGGGAATACAATGTTAGAGGTAAAACATAAAATGTGCTTCATACTTCCAGTGCTCTGAAAACTGCATTCTGCTTCCAGGATTATTTGAACTTCATTCATACTCTGATTTCTTAAAGTGTTGGCTTGAAACATTTGGCTGCTTTGTAGACACATTAGTCTGTGTTATCATTAGAGCCAGCTTCTTTAGAGGACTGAGGTTCTTGGGCTACAAGACCTGTTCCAAAAATTGTATGCTCTTCCACTGTGGTCTTTCTTATAGATTAGCCACAGTACAGTACATGTATTGGAGCAGCCAAAATACACATAGACAATTAGCTTTTCTACCCAGGACTAGTTTTGTTAACATTCTCTTGATCTGACAGCTAGAATAGATGAATGTCATTCCTGACCTTTTCAGTTTTACAGCTTCTTCACTTTCATAATTCCAATTCCTGCAGCTGCAGCATGGAAATGAACTTTAATAATGTTCCCTAAACTCTTGAAAATGCATTACTAACAGTTAAAGACAGTAAGAAGCCTTTCTATCATTGCTTTTTAAACCATAGACTAAATGTTTGCAACCCAGAAGTGGCAGACATTTCCTGACTGCTGTCAGTGAGCAGATCTGAATAATCAGATATTAGGTATCCACATTTCATTGTGATTTATGGTGATGGAAGAAAATTTTCTGCCCTGAGATTTTAATTACTGCTGAAAGATATTCTCTAGGTTTTCATTTGTGTGAAATGCCTTTCATTTAGTGTTATAGGGTCAAATACTGTTCACTTTATTGATGTGAATTATTCTACTGAAGTTAATGTAAGTAAAGAGAAGAAACTAGTTAAATAACCTAAATTCCAAAAGAATGACTCTGTAAATGATGTTATTATACTTAATGAAAATAGCAATATGATTTTGTTCTGGATGAGAATCTGCTGTTCTTAATTTAGTTGGACACAAACAACATAAACACAGATTGGGATTAAACTCAAGAAAAAAAAAAAGAAGGTTAGAGGGAATACCATTACTATAGAGAAGGTGAGGTTAAATAATTTGAATTTTTTTTGTTATATACAAAATAAGACTAGTCAAGGTTTAAATATTGAATCAGGTAAAGCTAAAGCATTTAGAAACTGGGAAACAAATAAACTACGAAGCAATAGGAATCCAAGCTGTTGATGATGATACGTGGCAGGCTCGAGGAGTGACTGCCAAGTCATTAGCTAATGCACATTTACCAGGACCAACCTGCTGTTCTTCTTCCTGCCTGACAGCTGATCCAGATGGGAATGCTGGTAAAGTTCACAGTGTATTAACCACTTTTTAATATATCCTTATAGTCCTTTTGAAAGGCTTATTTCAAACCTATCATGTAGCTAATGGGTTGAGCCTCTTATGAGAGTTCAAATATTCTAATGAGATTAACTCATTAAATAACTGCCCATCACTTAGCTGCTGCTACACTAGTTCATTTGTGGCACTGGAAGCGAGTGCTGCCTGTGAAGATGTAAACACTGTTTGGAGACTGTTTCTCTTTGAATATTTTTAGATTATTACATTTTCCATGCCTGACAAGTCCATATTATTTCTGTCATGCAAATGGATCGGCCTGTGCAGTAGCAGTCCTTCTCCCTTCAGGTTGCTCAGGCAAAGGGGACAGGTTTTGCCACCATGACATTACCTCCTTCCTTAGGAACTGGTCTTAAGCCCCTCTATGACTAATTAGTTGTCTCCCAGTGGATGGATTTGTCAGCACTTGCACAACCAGAACAGTACAGATAAAGTCCACAGAGCCAGAGGAAGGAAAAATAACTTCACCCCCAATTTTACAATTGAATATTTGACAATATGAATTTTATTCATATTTTCCAATATGAATAAAAATCACAAAGGAAGAGAATAAACAATAACAGAATAAGTGGATCTGTATGAAATAGCAAACATGATGGCAGGTGACACAGGTCAGTGCTCAGTGTGCACAGTGGTGTCAAGTAGATATTACCTCCCTTTAACAAAGGTGTGCTGAGGCCCACTTTTGTTACCTTGGTTGTGCCCCAGTGGTCAGGCTCCAGTTTCAAGAAATAAATGTTCTACCTCTGGAGAAAGGATGCAAATAATGACAAAATTGGAGGATTCATCTGAAGAACTGGCTGGCCTTGAACTGCTGACACATTTTATCTTTAATGGGCCTTGGAATTTCTGAAAAGGCTTGCTTAAAGGAAATGCTACCAAAAACAATAGCTGTCATTGTGTTCTTGCACACAGACACAAGCACTTGGGTACTGTCTTGTGGAAATGGCCCTTCTGCAAATCATGGGGGGCTCCATTTGCAGACCTCTCCCCTGATTTGAGAAGAATTCCTGGCATAGCAAGTTCAGACCCTCAAGCCAGCACATGGACTCTCCCCTTCAGGGATTGCCTGCCTGATCTGTACAAGATGGGTCCAGTTAACACTTGAAGGTTATACATGCACCATTGCAATGACAGATTAAAAACACAGTGACACTGTGAGTGAAAATAATTGGGTGAAGGAGTAGGGAAAATACTTGAATAGGAGAGTAAAGGCGGTTCTAAGGATGAGGGCTGGCACTGGCATTATTAGATCAATAATGGAATTTGTTGAGTTAGGATGATCAATATTTAACATGAGAAACTGTGCTGGTGCTGGTTTGAGAGAGACATGAATGTACACTGTTTTCTGTGCTTTTCACAGATATGAATGATAGCAGATTTCAGTATTACATTCAGACTTTCTCTGAGAAAGAACATGTTCTATCCAGCATCCACATGGTGAGAGGTGTGCTCTGGAAATGCAGAGTAATAACAGCTTAGGTCAATAGCATAAACCGTTGATTACATGTGCTTTGATGTGAGGAACCACACCACTTACTGAATTTAGAGTCATATTGTAGCTGACGGCAGGGACTGATTCACTGCATGATCATTTTTAGCCAAGCAGCTTCTGAATCGTGGGGCTATAATTGCTTCAGATTCCTGTTATTGATCTCTCGTGTCAAAATAATTGAACTTTATGGCTGAGTGCTGATGCTTATTGAGAAATCATGTAATTACTTCCAACCAGCTGTGAGTCAATAGAAGTTGAGTACATACAAGTATTTGAAATGCTCATATGAAATGATAAATTTCTCTCAAAATAAACACAAGTCCTACAAGTTATTAAGAAATTTAGGGGCCTGGATGCATGGTGCTAAGTATGTGTATCCCCTAATAT
>JAUBNY010001040.1:144835-159986 GCA_032275445.1 Crypturellus soui
AAAAAAAAAAAGTATTCTATTTTTAATATACACCATTTGGAAAGCAAAGCCCCTTATAAAATGCTTCGGAACTTGTGTCCTTTTTAATTGCCTGGAATTCATGGTGGCTGTGTGAAAAAGCCATAAACATATACAATCATAAAAACACGTTTAGACAACCCAAACAGAATCAGTGCCATATTATTTTACTTTATTATTCCTTGTGGAGTACAGATTGGTCTTCCTACTTTGATATTTATTTATACCAAGGAACTACAGGAACATAAATGCCACTCTTGGGATAATCCTAATGCAGAGGCCAAACAGAGTACGCATTGCATCTGTCTCATTTGCGATAAAATGAAGGAGTTTTTAGGTGTAATCCTCCTAATGAGGGACAAAGTTGAAGGTTGAATGTAGTCTTCAGGATGAATGTATCATCATGAAATTTAAAGAACTGTAATTTTGCATTAAAAAGTTTTCTCAAAAATATCAAATAGCTAAGATGAGGAAAAGTGTTGTTCTTTTGTTTTATTATTCTTTTCTCTTTGAAGCCACTTAAGGATTCTGAGCAACACTTTAGTGCTCATATGAAAAATTAATGATGGGTTTTCACTAAACAGAAAGCCTTCTTATTTTGCACATGATTAACAAAGGAAACCCAATGCAGAAGTGAGATCCACAGCAGGGGATGGTTCTCTCTGAGGCCAGCTCACAGCTTCACACCAGAACATTTATTGTCATGGGAAAATACCCACTTTTATCTAAGGACAGTTAAATAGATAGGATATGTGCAGGGCTGTACATACTAAATAACAAGGAACAGATTCTTGACAAAGGAAAATGTCAACCAGAATAAACAAACAGCCTCGCAGCAGGCTGACCCTGCACTGTGCCTCTGGGCTGTTTGGAGTCTGCTGCAGAGCCGAGCACAGCGTTGGTCTTTTGCTAGTTACTGTCAGGAAGTAGATTATCAGCCCAAAGGCTGCAGGGTGACTTCAGGCTGCCTGTAGCAGAAGAAAACCCAAGGATGTGTAGGCAGAATATAGCATACATAACCCAGATCTGCATGCTGCTCACATGCTCGTTTGATTTGATGTTCCTCACATACAAAGACCTCATTTTAGAGGGGAGAGGAGGAGGGGTGCGTGTTTTTCCCACAGGTCTTTCCCCATGTGCAAAATCATCAAGGGTAAGGTTATATAAACTTGCCAAACTGAGAGCATCCTGGTTTAATCCTGTGGCTGCTGTATGTACCCCTCAGTTTTTAAGACTCCTTCTTGTTTTGTCCAGCAAACTCCATGCATCTTCTGAGGACTCAGATGGGCCATCTGCTACCCACAATCTCAAGAGCAAAGCCAGCCCTAAAGGTATAAATTTCATAACTTATAATGAAAATACAAGTATTTTAAGCATAAGAAATGACAGATTTATTACTGGTGTGTTTATGCTTTACTAGCAAGTGCAGGAAGTTTTTTATAAATATCTTTTAAATACAACAGTGGGGTTGTATTTAAGTAGGGTTATAAATCTCTGATAAAACTTATCAAACAAGAGAGACACAGATCAGCCACCCTTGATGAGCAGGGCCTGAAGGATTTCTTTTGCTTACTTGTTATACTTATGAAAGGAGAACGATCCCCAAAATACTCCACGTTTAAATTTGATTTCTCTTAGTATTTCAAAGCACCTAAGTATGCATGAAAAGTGCAGAATTACAGTCTGAAGCAACCTTCCCCTGCCCCCAACACATACACACACACATTTAAATGTATAAACTTAGTTTCCTTAAGGCTTCATTCCCATAGCTAGCAATGAGGAAGGTTACCTATGTTATCTCAAGTATCTCTTACTTTTAATCTAAGTAAAATGTGGTAAGAATAAAAGTTGATGAAGATTTAGTCTTTTGCAGGAGGGTCCAGGGCACTTCTTTGGTTAATAAGCTATCATTTTTAAATAATAGGGAATCAGTTTTGTTAAGTATAAAAAGGCCTTAAGCCACATACAGAGCACTGGATAACAGCATGCATGAGCTTTTCTAAAAGGCTTTGCATTTGAGCTTGCTTGAGCCATTCTCTTGAAGTTATCCAGTGGTAGCAGTACAGTGACTATTGTACAATTATAGAACCAGGTTGGCTGAATGATTGAATTGGCTAACTGCCATTTTCACAGCAATTATTTTTTTTTCTTGTAGATTTTTAGATCAGATCCCCGCAGGAACAGATTGAGTGGAATTTTTATTCTGTTATTATGAACGTTTTGATATTGCAATAATGATTTTTTTGATATTTGGTAATAAAACCTTGAAATGTGAGCAGTGGAAGCCTCAGAGTAGCTTTCATAATCTACTGCCTTTTTTTTTGGTGGTGATGTTTTTCTTTGCCATCATCAATTGTTCTTTCTTTTGTATCATTTTTGTGGGGATTTCTCTCACTGCTTTGCCTAACACCAAGCACTGCCACTTATGAAATGTATTTTAAAAAGAAAAAGATGCTTCAATTATCCCATCAAGTATGACTAACTAGATACAGAGCAGCACCAGTTTGATCTTTCATCATTAAATACACTGGGGGCTTTGCTAATGGTTACATATCAAAAAAAAGGTTCAGCTCTGATTTGAGAACAGATATGGCAATTTGATGGTGTGAGATTATATTCCAGTCTGTAACTCAAAATTTAGACAAGCAATTGATTTTAGGAATTAATATATTTTTATTATATAAATATATTTATTTATAATGACACAGCAATTAATAGCAGAACTAGGGACTAGCTTGCTAGAGATATGAGTCCTTGCTCCTCAGGTCCTCCCACCTATGTATGCAGCTTGATCCCACTATTGCCTTCTCATCTCTGCTCAGTGGGAGCACTGATTTGTGTTTCTTTACTCTCCTTAACCAGAAATATCCGGGAGCTCTATAGGCATTCATTTACTCTGAGACTTAAAATGCCTTCCTTTTTTTTTTTTTTTTTCTTCCTGCCCGAAATTGACTGGCAGCCTCAGACGTTCCTGTGAGGCAATATGAGAGAAAAATAAGGACAGACAGACACACAGCAATGGCATTATCCTCATTTCCTTAGGATAGCAAGCTAAAAATGAAAACGTAACCTCAGACCCTTTGCTGAGGGCTTCTCCTTTGAAAGCTTGGGTAAGAAAGATCAGTAATCTGGGATGATTACTGTATTCTTGCAGCTGTATTAAAGAAGTCAAGAAAAAAACTCATAGGTTTTAAGTCCTTTTACATTACAGTTATTACTATTTTAATTAATAGTATTTTTATTAAATTTACTTTTCATGGAACAAAACTGTCCTGCAGTACAATTAACATTAGTGAGATCCATGGGGATGGAGCATGTCCATGTAGAGGTTCACCCTGCATCCTGCTGATGCTCTCTGCTAGTAGGACAGGCTGGAGACTGGGCTGCTGTCCTTGTGTTACGGCGTACTGCAATCCCTCTGGGAGGTAAACCAGCTAAGACAGGAGGCTGCTGTCAGCATAACCACCCCTTCCCTGGCTACGGTGTTCAGCAGGGGCAACAGAAAGGATTTCAGCTTAGGTCTCGAGTATCAGGATGGAGTAACGGCTGTGGAGGCGGCTTACGAGAGGAAAGGCAGTGCCTTCCCCACACCTCACACCATGCTTGCTCATGGGGAGCTTGGACCCACTGGGACAGGTGTTCAGTATCTGCACAACTGGTTTTTTTGAAGCTCTTAACTCAATCCACTAGTGACTGTGAGAGACCCTGCCACATGTGCTGGCAATTGTGTAGTTGATGCATTTCCCTACGAGGCACTTTTAAACCTTTAGGTATTGGAAAAGTCATTTGCTCTGTTAGAACTAGCATGAAAAAAATGCAAATATTTCCTAAGGACAAATTGGGAGATTATTCTTAGATATTGATACCACATTTTAGTTTGCTGAAATCCTGCTGCTAAATAGACCTCCCTACCGGAGAGACTGATCAAAGTGGCCATTACAGTGAGACACTCTGGGGAGCTATTGATCAGAGGTGAGAACACTAATCATGCAATAGCAAGGACTGAGCATGCTGTTGTGACTACTGTGTGCATAAAAAGGTAACATTTTAGTGTCAGGAAGCCAGAACATTAACAGTAGCAATCCCAGACCTAGTCGTATCCCTTGTCACATCCAGCACCATTCCTCAGTCTTCTGATTTTCCAGGGTCTAGACAACTAGGACAATACACAGTGTTGTCTGGAACAAATAAGTCAGTGAATATATTCACTACACTAGATGGACACTAAACTTGAAAGTCCTAAGTCCAACAGGCTTGGAGAATGTGTTTTTTCTTTCAAGCATACCTGCACAAGAGCATCAGCTTCAGGTTTTGAAATGGCTGTTCGACTCTTGCAAATGTTCTTTCCTCCTAACAAGCTAATTTTGTTCACTTCAAGTATTCAAAAATTAAAAAAAAAATGGAGATATCCTTAAAATTAGGAGCAAGACTAAAAGAAGACTCTTTTAAAATAATATTTGTTTCTTTCTCCCTTTCCTTTTCTAGGCTTTTTTAGGAGCTCACCAAAGATACAGCCTAAAAATGAGAATAGAAGCTTACTACTCTTTTTAAAAAATGCCAAATATTGCACATATTTATATAGCTCAAGTTCTATGATTTTAAGGAAATACATGTGAAATTATAACATTTATTGTAAGATGCAGACTAGGCAACATGCAGGAAGTTGTAAATGTTTGCCACAGGTTTTGCCTGGATGATACTTTATTATTTCTGCATCCCTTCTTTCCTGGCTTTGTCACTGTACACTGGTAGAGTTAGTTATTGATGAAAAACAACTACAAGTGTGTTCATTAAGGGTTTCACTTGGAGGATAACGTATACAGCCATAGTATAAAACATCTTAACAGAGCATCTACAAGCCCCAAATAAGTATTCAGGTAAGCAGATGCCAGCTTTTTCTCAAGGGGCATGTTCTCAAGGGGCACCTGGCTCCTGCCAGGGCCTTGCAGGCTGTTTCCCTCATTGTCCCTTTCTGCCCACCTTTGTGGGGTCCTGTTTCTTTTGGATGGGGCCAGGGGAATCCAGGCCAGGGGCGCACTCCCAGCTACCTGGGCTCTGAGCTGCTCCACGGCATACAATCTGTTAGAAGCAGGGGAGAGTGAGTCGAGATGAAAAAGTAGGGTGGAGGAAGGCTGTTGACTGCATGTCATATATGGTCAGTTCTGGAGAGAGACCACAAATAGTTAAACATTGAATTATATCTCTTTAAACATACCTATTTATGGGGTGGGGGTACTTGGCACCTTCTGCCTGCAATTGTGTGTGCACTTCAGGCCTGACAGGAATCACCGAGATATCGTAGGCGCTGGTAAGTGCACAGAGCACTAACCAAACAGGGTCCCAAAAGGGGTCAGTCTGCCGAGGGGACAGGGGCCGGCTCCACGGCTGAGGAGAGCAGTGGCATTGCCTGCTCAGTGGAGAGTCTTTGCGTCGTAAAGATGAAAAGCTCTGAGGACTTCGCTTATGCCTCATGGTCTTGTAATTAAATGTTACGGATGTGATGAGCATTGCATTGAAAGCCTCAAGGCTAATTTACATGTTACCACCAAAATGTCTTATTTTAGTTTGCTTGTAAAAATACTGTACAGGCATGACTGCATGTCATTGCAAAAGATTTATTTCAGTGATGCTTGGGTGACTCTCAAAATTACTAAAAGCTGCACATAATTACTGCTAAAAAGCCCTGTACAGAACACTAATACTTCCCCTACAATAGCTTTTTTATGATTAAGGCTTTCCTGATGTGCCTGACAATGCTAGGATCACAAACAAGCAGCCTGCCAGCAAATAAAAAACAGCTTTTTTTTGAAAACAAAGTAGTTTGATTCAATTATAGTATTATGTGCATAATTAAAGCGTGTGTCACTTTTCCAGGAGTTGCCCATAATTCAGAACAGCAAAGCAGGGTGGGAGAAAGGAAAGAATAATAAAAGTATATAGGAGCTAGTTGCAAGAGCAGTAATATATATGATGCCATTATAAGGTATTTACTGGCACATTTAAATGCTTTATGTAGTAAAAGTTGCTTATAGTGATTTGAGCTATGTGACTCATGCAGGTGTTTACACAGTTGATGAGTGAAAGAGAAAAGGCTTCTCAGGACTCCAGCATCCAGCTAGAACATACGTCTACGTCTTCATGGGTTTCTTGTTCTGAGGAGCTCGCCGCACCAGCAACATTCCAGCACAGGTATATCAGGTGCACTGAACTGCAATTCACACTTTATTTAATAATTATTTGGCCAACTTCAAAGCAATGCTAAAGCATTGCCACCATTCATTGGAATGTATTAATAATAATAAATAAGGCATTCGCTGAATGCAAACTCTTGAACGCAAATTGTCATTGAACGCAAAGAATGCAGTGCTGATGCAGAAAGGAAGGTAGAGAAATATTCAGTGACTTACCCAGAGTTTGCGGCAGGGGAGTGGAAGAAATAGAACCTCTTGCCAGTGTCCTTTCTTCCAAATCATCTTTCCCATGTTTGTGCTACAGTAAAATGATTTTGCATATGACCTGTCTTGAAAATATGAAAAATATATGCAATATGCAAAGCAGCCAATTGGACAGCCTTTTGGAATATATCATCATTTATGAAAGGTACATCTTGAAGCCTAAACAGATTGTATGCAATTAATTGCATGCTGTCAAAAAGACTACAACATTTTACTGCCAATTTGTAAATAAATCCTCGTATGGAAAGGAGTTTAGGCAGTGAGGTAAATTTCTGTGGGTAAATAAAAAAACAATGTACAAACAGACTGCAACATCACTTTTATTCTCCAGTCATTAACAATTGCACTGACTATAAGAATATATTGTAATGCAGTCATTGAACACAGCTGGGCTTCTCCATAGGTAAGTATTTTACATAATCCGAATGAATAAAATCCTTGCTTAAAAAGCTTAAAAAGTAGTCATAAAGTACCAAAAGAAAGGGTCCTTTTTCATTAAAATCTTGGCTTTTATATAAGCATTTTTACAGTCTAAAGATATGCTGAATGGCGTTGGTCAAGTGTGGATCATTCTAATTATACAAGATTGCAAACAAAGCAATATTCCCTTTATATCTTGTTTGTGACCCTCAAATGATCTTTGTTATAAATATGCCTCTCCTGGTGGCTGGCCAATACCTGACTCAATTCCTTTTTCTGTGCTATCTAGCTCTGTTTGTGTCACTGTTGTTGCCATCCTGTATCTCGTGGTTTCCCTCCACAATATTCAAAAAAATGCAATAGATTTGGTGCCACCACTGATTTGCTGAGCAAGTTAGAGGCCACCTCAGTGACTCAGATTTGATCTCAGTTTCAAAGGAAAATTATGATGCTCAGGTTTCAACCCCTTTGGTGAACAATATCACAAATGTAACATAGAAACCTTCCATAATCACTGAAACAGCACTCTGCTGCAAGCTATTAGGGGCACTGATGGACAATCTGGTTGTGGATATAGGTGGAGGAAGTGATACATAAGCAAATGATATGAGAAAGGCTCAACTTGGAATATTTTTAATTCAAGGAATAAAATATAAAGAGTTAGATATATAAAAATATAAAGAGTTAGATAACCGTGTTCACTCGTGGCTCTTTTCACCTCTCTTGTATAATAAACCTGCCAAAATGGCTCCAGTGTAAGTGGGAACCTGGCCCAGGTAGCTGCTAGGACTGCAGTAAGTGCACTTTGTGTCACCTCTGAAGTTCACCTACACTTCAGCAGTTCTGAAAACAAGTCAGCTTGGTCCTTGGGAAAGAGCAGGACTGCCTACGTGTCCCGGGCACCCGCACACCGGGGCTGTGGGGGCAGTTCCCTGGGGGAACGAGAGTACAGACGCCTTTCACCCCGCTCTGAAGAATGGTCCAGAGCTTACTGCTCCTCATGGGCACTCCCTGGTGCTCTCTGCACCTGAAAGCGAGTCTGAATCGGAAAGTTTCCTCTTCATGTGAAGCTGTTCTGCTTTTTATTCTTTTTTTTTTTTTCCCCGCTTTATCTTGTAATGTAGCTGTAGCTGACGCAGAAATGACAGACACATCCAAAATAACAGATTGCCAGGTAAATCTGAAGTTGAGAACAGATGATAGAAAACGTGCGTTTAGAGCTTGATAGGATTTGTATGAAAGGCTACAAGGAAGCACATCCTCCAAACTACACTGTTGGGGTTTCTACTACTATGGGTAATCTGCCTGCATGTGGAAAACAGGTAAGCTGTGAAACTTGTATTTTATACTTAAGAGCAGAGAAAGCGTTGCTTGACCCAAGCTAAATTAATAACGGCATGTTGCTTCATGGTTTAACAATATTTAAACAACATTGAAGTGAAATAATTTTGAAGTGAAAATATTTTGGTTTCTTTGAGACATACAGCCCTCCCCTCTCTAAATCAAGGTGGTTTACTTCCTTTTAATTTTTTTTTCTAAGTAGATTGCAATTGATGCTAGAGATAGAAGAATACCTTCAAAAGTCATCTTTGTGTTTTAAAGTTAAAGGCTTATCACACAAACAACTATGCCTCTCCACCATTTATTTTTTAAAATAAAAGATAAAAAAATCTAAGCATCCACATCCGCTTGCTTGATATTTAGTTTGTTGTAGTGTTTAAGACTTAGCATTTTACCAGAAAAGATTCTTCAGGCCGTAGCTGTGGTGTTTTTCCATCTCGTGTCACTCAAGCGAATGGCCTCGCGGCCGTCCGCCGGCTGGCTGGGCGCAGAGTCGCAGGAGGCCCCGGGCTCTGCTCCCCGCCGCTGGCCCCACTCCCGCAGGATTGGTGTGGGGATGATGCCGCCGGGTTCCTGGCCCTGCCGCGTGCCCGTGGGTAAGTACTGGAGGATGGGGCTCTTGTTCAGAGCCACAAACAGCTCTTCAAAAGACTGGATGCATTCCGATGACAGAAAACAGCAATACCACAAATTCAGAAAGCAATAGATGAAGCCTTACGTAATGGTGGTGTGCACCGTGCAGCACTTGATGCATCAAGTGATATTGTTGATACCTTTAAGGGCTTGACCTTGTTTACCAAAGCACCATCTGCAGGTTCTTTGGGCAAGCAAGAAGGCAGCTCTACTTCCCGGGTCCTTAACGCTGCAGTTTGCCTGGTTCCAGCTCTGATAAGGTAGCAGTGTGTGCAAGACAAATGCTATCTTGGAACACCAAACTGGTTTTAATACTTCACAAGGATTTGGGAGGTGAGCACAGAAAAGTGGGAAGGTGCCGATTCTTTCCCTTAGAAAGAACCTTCTGTCTTTGTCTTTCCTTGATAGTTGCCTCTCACAACTGGCCAGTGTTGTGGTATCTGTATCTGCTTCCTGCAAAGGCTCTGCCTTTGGGAAAGGCTTCCCCCCAAGGTCAGCCGCCGCTACTGAAGTCCCACTCAGTCATCCCCATTTGTGTCAGCCCTACGCCATTGCCCTGCAAGAACAGCAGAATATTTTCCCTGCTCTCTGGAGTCCAGTCCTCCGCTATCATGTCACAAAAGAAAAGAGGCTGTTTGGTAGCTAAGGAAAAATGCTGACTTTAAACCTGAGAGAGGGCTCTATCATTTATACTAATGAGCTCACTGGTGGGGAATTTGTAAAATTTTATGATAAAAAGTAGCTGTAGTCAGTATTTGATAGAATTAACCTTTTTATTGCTGAAAATACACATAACCACAAATAATTTTCTCATCCAAACCTAGTGAGGAATAAATTGTGAGGAACGTCCAAATAGAACTTCAAAGAACTTGCCAGTAACCTGATATTTTAAAGAATTATTCTTTAACTATGCTGGCTGTACTCCTCCCACCTTTCTTACTAGCTGCCTTTAACTGCGTTTCTGTGGTGCTGGCTGTGCCACCACTAATGGTTTTGACTTGTCACTTGGATAGCAGTTTGGGAAAGGGTGTTGGACTGTGTGATAGGCAGTAATCCTGCAGCAGGAATAGCAGAACGATAAGCAGCTAACATGGAGACCTGGCTGTCAGTTTACTGCTGCTGAGGAGGAAAGGACAGACTGCCAGGAGAAAGTAGTGGATATTAAAAATGTACAGAGCAGATATAAGAGGGACACCCAGTTTATAGGCTCATTACTGAAGCTGTATTTTCCAGATCCTCAAGTTCTGCTTGGTCCTAGATATAGCGGAAAACAAGACAGACAAAGGAAAGAGTTGGTCTGAGACACTGAGAAATGGCCAAGAAGAGTCTTGCATATGAATGCAAGATAATTCAAGTTATACAATGCATTTTTCACAAATAGTGGTCAAATCCACCACTCTTGCTATGTCTATATCAGTCATAGCTTTGTGCCTACTTGTCTCCCTCTTCTTACCTAGATTTCCTCAGTCCTGTGCTTTGTGCCTAGTGCAGATGGAAGTTTGTTTGCTTTGTTTTGATTTTAGGAAGAGCAGCCACTAGAGGGGAGGATGCTCACAGAGAAGTCCCACTTAGTGCTTTGGTGGATGGAGATGGCCTTGCCCAGTAAGTAGAAGAACTTCAGAATTTTACCCAGCATTTGTCAGCTGATCTGGTTTAGCATCTCAGATAAAAGATATTGAGTGAGATTATTTTTAGCATTGCAGTTTCACCGTACATCTTGAAACACGGCCAAAACTAAGGGACAGAAAAAGATCATTGGCTAAATTACACAGAGAACCTGTTGAAAGAGAGTCATTAATTCTACATAAAAATAGAATCTCTAAATACAAGAGTACTGAGTAGAAAATGAAACCAACCAACAGCCTCTAATGACCCCTAATTATTAGGAGCTTCAGTTGGCATTTGGACAGCATTTATTTTAATTCTTTTAAGTCTGAAGTGGCAGCTTGACTGAGGTAGCTGCAGTTATAATTACAATGAACACACAAAGTACTCCAACTCATGCTGGCTTTAACTCAGTGTTTTCTGGCAGCTTTGGTTGGAATTTTGCCCTGTTGAAATATAATTACATGATTACGTGTTTGAATCGTGACTAATTTCTTATTTGAATTATTTATTCACAACAATGCACTTGTTTTGACAGAAGTGTACGTCAGGAAAAACAGATCAAGCTGCTGACTTTGGCCTCATCGCTCACTTAAAATAAGACAATATGCTAAAATCCCATCGAAGTAATGCATTAACTAACTGTAATGTCTTCAGTAAAAACAACAGCAGTGATTCAGCCATAAAGCAAACACTTCCTTAAGGTAAGACTGCAACCTATTGTTACTTAAAAATGAAGAAATAATTAAAAGCTTGATTACTATGTTATATATAGACAATTATGATCATATAATCATAATATATAATATATAAATATATAATATATAAAAATAGCATAAAGGATGTTTTTTCAAATACCTTTAGTATTGAGCTAATGTATTTTTCCTAGTTTTAAAATGATCCATGCAATATAAAAATGAGAGATTAAATTCAAATCATATATTGCAGACAGCCAGTAAAAAAGGAGCGGTTGACATTATTCACTTAATAAATTGTGGTGTTTTTCAAAATATACAGTAGTCAAAATCAGGCAGCCCAATGATGCTTCAGGACAGACAGTTTTACCACTATGTTTTTTGACTATTTCAAAGCATGGAAATCATGAAGCTTATTTTTGTTTGGCATTCTCTGGCCAGAACTGAGATCTCAAAGTTAAGAACAGAATTATTTCTCTATAGGAAGAAGTTCAGATTAAGTTCTGGAAGCAATCTTATTTGATCTGATCGAATAACATTGCGGAATATTTGGATATGCAGATGATGACCTGGCAGTTAATTGCAGTGCACACCTAAGAAAGGATATCCACACTCTAGGGTACATATTACTGACCAAATTTTACCCTCAGTAACATAGCCTTTCTCTTGCAACCATAAGCGATCCCCAGAGAATTCCCTTGTCTGGTGCTGGTCTCTCTTGGCACCTGAACCAGCCTCTCTGTGCTGTTTTCTATCCTTTGCTTTGTACAAGCAAAATTGGCAGACCCGCAGCACGCCAAGCATCTGTGGCCCTTCTTATTCTGTAGGGTATGGAGCATTACAGCTAATTCCTGCTGGACAGGACTGCGGCCGTGCGGCTGCCCCTGCTGCGTCCTCTCCAGCCCAGCCCTGTCTGCTCTTGCAGACACCTCAGCTGCTCATTGTGGAAGCTGAAGGTGACATCCTAGGCAAATCACTGTAAATACATGCAGACCTCTTGAATAGCAGTAATTCAGATTGTAGATAGTACACAGTGGATCAGCAAGAGCTATTTTACTTAAATTTCATTTTCACACATCTTCAGAGTTTGTACAAAATGCTAGCAGATGTAGAATATCTTAAGTTTATATGGACATAAATAAAACCCTGAATTGCTTTCTGCTGTTTATCATTTATAAACTAATATAGCAGTGAACAAAATGCATTTTCAGAACTGCGAACAAATTACATTTCATATGAGTTATCCATTTATGGGCCAGACCTTGTATTTCTTATTCAAGAGGGATTAAATCAGAAAGCAAGTAGTCTTTGAAAAGGTAGTTTAATACATGGCTAGCTAAACTCTTGACAATTTACCCTCTCAAAGGAAAAAATAAGGGTTTCTCCTAGACATCTCTACTTGTTTTCAGAAAGTCTCATGTTTGCCCCCCTTATAGGCTTTCTTTGTAAGTGAAACTCAAGTTAAAAATTGAGTGAGACCGAGTTTCTGAGGATGATCCTCCTCCAACAGGATTAAGACTTATTCACAATGTAATGCAAGGTAGTTAAACTTGCTGCTGCTCATGATTTAAACTGCTTTGTGGCTAAACTATATTTAGTTTCTAGAGTTACGAGCTTTAAACTGCTTTTATAAGAGATTAAAAACTTGCTTATTTTGGTCCCATTCTGTGTTTTTTTTTTTTTTTTTCTTTCCCTGGAACAAACTAAGCAACCTGCTTATTATTTGATCAAGATAATACCCAGTCCTGAAGTGGATCTTCAGAGATTTATGAAGATCCTTGAACTAAAATTCTTCCTCCAGACTATTTCCAAGCTCCTTTTTTGTTTGTAAGTTTGTTTGTTTGTTTAACAATAGGTAAAATACTGGGGGAGTTTGGCAGACTTAACGTGCGGTCAGTCTTCCAAAATCTAGTCCACGCCTAGTCACTGTACACTGGGCAGTTCGCACATGTGTTCTCCATGCCCATAAAAGCACGATTTCTTAAAAAAAAAAAAAAGCTGCCTGAACCAATGTGATATTAACAAACTGGAATAAGATACCTTGACAGCATTCCCACTGTATTTAAATGACAATGGCTGGATTATATCTCAGTGGCACTGATTAACAAGGCAGTTTGTAATTAGAAAGGGTAATGTGATTCCTCCCCCTGTAAACATCTGGATTTGAATATCTGTCGCTCCCATTTTGGAGCCATGTTCTTAATTAAGACATGTTCTTGTATGTCAGTACCTAATGCCCCTGCGGAGCATCTTTTCTTTGTTCCCAGAGCAAGTCAGAGCCCGTCATCAATACACAGAAAATCGACATAACTGTCAAAGTCCGCATGTGACATTATCATTTCAGTCTCATTTCCACATCTGGTTCTAATTTATTAAACCCACAGCTTAAAAAGTTGGGTAGCAATTGTGCCACTGAAGATACAGGGTGATGTTGCTCCATGTGAGTGATGCTCGGTCCAGCACAGGACGCACCCGCCCTTGCCTGCCTGCCACCTACCTGAGCAGCAGGGCTTTCCTTAGCAGGGATCTGGGCTCAGCTCCCCCCGCTCCTCACTTCTTGTTCCATCACCTGTAGTGCCCGGGGAGCTGCAGATGTGGGCTGTAAAAAGAAGGGCCACCACATTTCCAAACGGAGGGATCGTCACCAAGGCTCTGAGGGCAACTTGCAGTCCAGGGTGGGGGAAAACCCCTCCTGGATTCACAGGAGCAAGCTGCAAATAACGAGCTCCTTAGCACAAAAGGATCAGCTTAGCCCCTGTGAGCAATAAATGTCTTAAAAAGAAACATATAAATATTTTTCACATAAAAGACCCAAGCAAACCTACATATCTTGGACATGCAGTCAAAGCACTCAAAAAATTTAAAGTGGCAGCTGTGCGCCTTCAACGTGAATTTGCTCATCTCTTCACTGCTAATCACAAGTAAGCACAAAAACTTCTTTTATTTGATTTTGATTTACTTTAGTATTATTATTAAAGTTTAGAAATATTTACAGATATTCATTGTATCAAAGTTTTTGATTTGACTCAGTTAAGGTCAGTAATAATAATATGTTATAAAGCATATGCTTGTATGTTAAATCCTCTTACAACCTTTTAATGGGTTGTGTTAAACAGGCCATTTTATTTCATTTTCTGTTTCTCAGGATGGGTTACTTTGACTCTATTTTGTTATTTTTTAATTCTTTTCTGTCCATTTTTCCTTCCCCTCATCACTCCAGCCATTACCTTAGTATCCAGGCTGTCTCAGGCCAGTATGGGATAGTTGGCTCTCTCGGAGGCAGGCACTGCTGGCTATAACTACAACCACCTCTTGAAAGCCAGTGCTAACCCACAGTTAAACTGGGCTACTCCCCATGCTTAGGCCTGAGCAGATGCATATTTAGCTTAATGGGGCAAAAGAAAAAGTCAAAAAAAAAAGTTTTGCCTGTAGCAATTCTCAGAGATCAATTTGCTAGGTAACTCAGAGCAGCACAGCAAAATAAAGTAAGACCTTTACCGAAATTCACAGTGATTTGCACTGGATCCCCGTGTGGGCTGATACTAAACCTGTCAAGGAGGATGCTCAGAAACTCCCCTGAAGTTTTTCTCTCACGTTTACGTTGCGAGCGGCTCTGCCTGCGGCCGGGCAGCCTGAGGGCTGCTTTGCCGCGGGGTTCGTGTCCCAGGGCTCTCCAGACCCCGTGTCTCCTGTCATTCCAGGTCCGAGCAGAGGGCACGCGGAGACGGACAGCACCGCGGACAGAGCGCTTCCCGAGCACGCGCGGCCGCGCGCACCGCGCCGGTAGGACCTCCTGCCGGGACAACCGCTCCGCTCTGGCCTGCGCGCCTTCCTCCCGCGGAGTCCCCCTCGCGCGCTGCTACCTGCGCGGCGCTGCCTACCTGCGCGCTGCCGCGGCGCTGCCGCTACCTGCGCGGCGCTGCCACCTGCGCGGCGCTGCCACCTGCGCGCTGCCGCGGCGCTGCCTACCTGCGCGCTGCCGCT
>JAUBNY010001040.1:187619-198309 GCA_032275445.1 Crypturellus soui
GGAAATGTCACCTGTGTGGTCCACAGCATCCCAAGAGAAGTGACATTCTTTAAGCCAGTTTTAAGTAGTTATTCCTTTGCATCTGCTCAAAGATTTGCAAGTGTGGAAAATAGATCCAACTTGAATTACTCTTTCTCCTTGATTTACTGGTCCAGGGTACTTCAGTGCAACTGTTGGCAAATTCCAAGCACAGATGCTTTCCGAGGAGATGCCCGAGTCTTTGCTTGGGCCAGCGTATACCCATTTTTCCTCCTTCACCTGCCTGCACAGGCTGGGCTTGGACAGCCCTGCCCCGATCTCTGCATAGTTTTTACATCCCCAAATTGCTTGTGAGGATGTCAGGAAACATTCCTAATCTCTGCTGCCATAGTGTTCCTATGTCTATGAGAGATGATTATGTGGTTTTTAAGGTCCCTGACACTTTATAATTTAAGAACTGACCATTCCTACTGAAATGGGCTGGATTTCTTTCACAGGTACTTGTTCTAGCATCTTAGAATAAGTGACTCAAGGCCTCTTTCATATTTGGGTCTCATTTTGTTGTCAAGCAAGAACGTTTCTTGTCTTGCAGAAAGAAAAAAAGAGATAAATCTTATTAACACTGCAGCTTCTCTTGCAAGATACAAATTTTAAATACAGCACCATCTTCTGCAGCTTTTATGCTGTTAAAGGTGTTACACAGACAAATAAATTCTCTCAGTTATAATGAGAACTGAAAGCTTCTAGTAGGCATTTGAACTGTTTGGTGCCCTACATACATTTGCTGTGTGTCTATGTAAAATGGGGTTCAGAGAACATAGCAAACATCCTATAGTCTCCAGAGAAACCTACAAATCTGATTCTGCATTTGCCCTTGTCTGCCTTTAACATGTTTCTGTTGCTGTTGTTACAGCACATCTTCATTCCGGGATGTGTTAAGGTGTAGTAAAAGATACCATTCATAGTACCTGGTGATGAAAATGAAAGAAGAAACTAAAGAAAAGATCAGTAATGCAAGACAATCAAAATAATACCAAAGCCAAATATAATTTGTGTTTCTATAAAATTAATGCAGACAGTGTTTTATCAGATCAGCATTGACTTAGTGATTCTAGTAGAGTGTTGGTAGTTTTGGTTAACAAATAGGATGAACTGTGGTATCCCCTAAGATTAAACAATGAAATCAAAACAATTACTTGATTAATAACTCTGTGATCAGAAATCCCTGTTAAATGGGATTGGCAATATTCAGAGTCAGCTATTACATATCACAACCTGGCCTGATTAGCAATGAAGTTAGGCTAGTCCCAGCTAGAAGCACAAAGCTCCACAGTAAATTGAGATCAATAGTAAATATTATAGCTGAAGGAGCCCATGTCCTCAGTTTACTGAGTGAGCTACACCATCTCTGTGTTGTCTAAATTGCTATGGACGCTAATGGAAAAGCATCTTTTGACTTCATCTGGAGTTTGAGCTGTTGGTTAGAGGAACAGCATTCAGTGTTTAACCCAGGTGTTCATACCGTTATCTGCATATCTTACCCAGCCTAATTGATTTAATTGTCAACATAATGTGTCCTTGCTGTAACTTAACTCTATAATATATGCTAATTCAATGTTACTGAGGTGCAGTTGTCTTTCAAAACCTGCATTTTCTTTCAAGATATGAGGTGTGAATACACAAATCAGAAGATGCCATAGAGTGGCAGCCTATAATAGGAATTGGCATTTCAATTTATTCTTCTAATATAAGTATTTTCTATATCAATACATCATATTAGCCTATTGACAGAAATAGACAGATTTTAGTTTCTTAATTTGACATCATCTCTTGGTCTTCCAGCACCATCATCAGAACTTACTACTAGTCAGCATCATTTTGGCTTTCGTTTGACTTCCGTGTGCAATAAAAAGCCCTCATTTTGGCAGGACACATTTTCATCTGTGGGGATCAATGATCTGCAGAAAAGGCAAAGCTTAGAAAGTTACCCCAGGTTTGCAGAAATGCTCTGAACTGGAACCTAGGCATCCCAATTCATAACCAGCATAGTTTATCGTGGAGACCAGGCTAAGTGTGCTGTTTAAGTATCCCCTAGAATGGAAGAGGCCTGTGTATGCACGCACATGCACCCACGTGCGTGCAGCCTCACACCTTGCTGAAGAGAGCTCTGCAGAAGGCAGGTGAGTCACGGATGGATTTCTTGGGTGGGAGAATACTTTTTTTTTTTTTTTTCTGCAGCAATTATATATAACCTGACAGTTACTCTCTGTAGTCTCTGGGATTATCTGTGGTGGTGTTTAGAAATTCCCAGATGATTATGTAATAGGTACAAGATGCCCGATAATTTAGCAGGCCCTTTTTTTTTTTCTTCCTTTTTTTTCCTAAAGCTGTATTAATGTCACTCTGGATATCACCTCCTCTTTATCATCTTCTGTCCATTGTGAATGATGCATATGTAGCAAAGAGAACTGAACCTTCTGCAGCCTGTGAACGTTAAGAAATTTTAGCTCGATGACTGCATAAGGGGGTTGCAAGACCACCAGTAATTTTTTATATTCAGAGTTAAATAGAGCAATAAGATGAAATTTAAGCTGTAGTGCAATGGATTGAGGCTCTTCAGTCAATCAAATTATAGTTCAATCAGTTCATTTTAATCACTTCTCTGGAGAAAAGTAAACCCCTCTGTTGAAGAATATGCAGCAATTTTATTGATGGAAAGTTTAATTGTTTCATTTTTCCTTACCGTCTGTAACACACTAGACTTTTAATCAGTGGGAACTGAAGTTATAATGAAGTAAAGTCCACTTTCCACAGTTCACAACTAGCTGAAAATAATTGGGTTGAGACTCCCATCCAGACAGTGTAATACCTCTGGCATTTTCCTGAAAACTACACTTAATTGCTTTGCTGATGTTGTTAAGTGGTCCTGAGGGGGATGAAGTAGTAAAGCTGCCCACATATGCAGAGAAACAATACACAAAAATGTCTTACAAGGTCCTTAAAGGAGGACCGACTAGTGACTAGAAGAAAATATATGACATGGGTTTTCTTTTTTTTTTTTTTTTTTTGCTTCTGTATACCAGAGAGAACATACAGAGAGGCTGACATAATAAACTGTGGAAATTCTGTAAACACTAACAGTTTTTTTTATTTAAAGACAGAAAGCTCAGCAGCGGAAGTTCAAGGCAAGAGCTTTTGCAGTCAAGCCTACAGTTTAAGGCTAGACCAACTTGACATTTTGTTGCCAGACTTTAGTTAGCATCCCACCTATGGGGATCTTCAGCAGCTTGGCCTCGGCAACAAAGGGGAATTTCTCTGTAGGGAGGAAGCTGTCATCACTCCGGAGTGGCAGGATGTGAGCCAACAGCCTTGTCCAAGTGTCAGTGGGAGCCGCAAGTGTCCTGGATTAGGCTCTAAATATGGCCAAAGTGGAATAACACTCTGGACTTTCATCTTATTTGAGCGCTTTTGTAAGACCTTCTCCAGCTGAATGGGGATTGAGGTGTAAAATGGTGTCTAATCTGTTAGACTCTAGGATCTTCTTATGAAGAAATAGATTACTCTATTTGAGAAAAAAAATTTACTTAGGACACATGAAATGAGTAGTGCCATGGAAATTGGATTAAGAGTTGTTCAAGGCTGGAGCTGTCTTGGGGAAGGGAGGGCTATACAGATGATGTTGCTTTATTTATTTACATACTGTATTTATTTACATACACAGGTGCAGCAAAGTCCCTCAGCAACATGTCCTTCATTAGCAGGTGTCTGTGTAAACTTCAACATGGCCTTTGCTTCTTTTATTCTTGCTTTGCCAAGCTCTGAGCTGAACAACTGGCTCCTCAGCCCTGTCTGGAGGAGAATGGAGACAGGATTTGAGCACTGATTTCTGTAGTGGTTCTCTGTACTAGGCAGTGATCTGACTGCCGTTCTCCCTGCTGACACTTCTGGTGACTGTTAGTCAAGTGAGTAACCTGATAGACAGAAAGCTACATAGTTTTAAGAGACTAGCCTCAAGAATAGCCAAGTATATCTAATTTGGAGAAGCAGCTTCTGTTTGCCTACCTCTTGGAGAGCATTTTGGCAGCAGCAGGAGGAGCTCTGTGTGGTGTTTCTGATGAGTATCATGGAAAGGGGCAGTTTTAGCAAATTGAGTAACTAAGGATTGTGTTGTGACAGCTAATGGGAGACTTTGATAGGGTTTTATAATCCTACCAATTCTGCAGGACTACCAGGAGCAGAACAAATCTTTACTGCAGAGGAAAACTACCTGAAAAGTCTGCAAATCTTGCTGTTTTAGAGGGTAGTCTTCTTTGAGTCTTCTCCAGGAATCTGGATTGCTGTCCATAAAGGAGGAATGCTTCTTAGGACTGTAAGGCAGTACTGCACAGCATAAACAGCAGGCTGACCTCACATCCAAACAGACCTGCTTGCCCTGAGAGCTTTTTTTTCTTTCTTTTTTCTTCCTGATTTAACACATGCTCTGTAATTAAAGCATGGTCTGTCCTTCAGAAGAAATCCCCCCAAAATGTTCCTTCTGACAAATCTGACTGTTCCTCTGATAAACTATTCATATGGAAGGAGGAGTCACTTAGTTATGATCAAAGCCAATGTAATTATTAATTTGTGGAAGCATGTCAGACACCATATGTCAGTAATATGCCTTTGATATGTTGGTGTGTGATTATTTTTGTAACAACTGAATGGCATGTGTTTAAGTGTAAGCATCTGTGTTGTGTTTGTACTGCACTGCCTGTATTTCTGTATTTTCCTACTGGCTAAGAGTTTGGGTTGAACTCAGAGGTGAGATTCATCCTATTTTAAAGAAATATCTTTTTATTATTATTTCTGTGTGTGACAAATGTTTATATCTTTTTATAGATGAGAAAGGCATTGTAAAAAAAAAAAAAATCCCTTTCCATGAAGCAAGTGAACTAATTTTCCAGGCAAAATTAATATCTGATTTGATTAGAAGTTTATTAAATGTAAATGTTTTTGTTTTGTTGGTCAGAAGTAATGAGCAGTGTCTTACTAGCAAAATGCTGGGTGTTGTGAATGACCTGGGAATAGCTGGAGAGTTTGGAAGTGGGTGTCTAACACAAAAGTACGGAAGGTGCTTAAGAAGCATCGCAAAGTGAGGGGCCGTGTAGGCCAGTGGGAGGGCTGTGCTGGCACAGCAGCATGTTGGCAGGATGATGCTCTCGGAAGAAACGCCCACAACAGCTGCTGGGTACCATAGGACGACTGCTTCCTATAAACACAGTGCTGCTTTCGAGAGCTGCTCCTCTCCACCCTTGTGGTAAGAACCAGCCTCCTTTGGCAGTGGATGCCGAAGACCAGCTCTTGATGGATTTAACCTGGCTGGTGTGTGTATGGTTTGGCTCACACCTAAAACCAGGCCTCGCATGACATAAGCAAATAATACCCACATCAATCCCAGAGCTTCACAGCATAGAATCAGTTAGCTCATATCCACAGCTTTACAGAAAAAGAAAAAAAACAACAAAAGAAAACAACAAACAGAAAACGAAAGGTAAGTGGTCTTTGTGCGACCAATTAGTTGGTAAAAGATGAACAGAGTAACTCGGCTTCTGTCCTGGCAAAGCTGATGCCCAGGCAGGGGTAAAAGGCCTGGCGGGCCGAGGTGTCTCGAGCTCAGTGCCATCTTGTGGTAGTTCATGATAGTGAGAAATCCTCAGCTATGCTAACAGCAGATCATTTCAGAATAAACTGAAGCTCCAACAACTGCACGTGGTAAATGGAATAAATCACTGAGACTATGTAAATTTGGCCATAACTTCTGTAGTTACACATGGAGCAGCTCACACCACCTGAATGATTAATGAGGCAAATGCCTCCCAATTATGGATTGCTGAAGGTGCACAGAGTATGAGTTGCATGTAATTATAAACCCAGGGAACAGATGGAAAATTTTGCTATATCAAAGTCTTTCCTCCTTATTAGCTCTTTCCTGCTCCGTGCAAGTGAGGCCATGGAGTGCTGACTGCCTTGCCTAGGGCATTGCTGAACACACCGTGCAGGGGCTGGGCACCCACGTCAGCCGCGTGCGGCTCAGTTACCGAGCTGGGATTGCCCGTGGTAAGCCGGGACCCTTCCATCCCCGGGAGCCTTGCAGCAGCTGCTGCCTGCTTTCACAGGAGAAGTACCTCTGCCCTTAGGGCTATGCTAACTGCATAAACGTGGGAGTCGAGGCAGAGCTGTGCTAAAAGCAAGTCCACAATAAAAATCTCTTGGAGACTGGCTTGCCTTTAAACCCCAGCTTAGTGTTTTTTCCTGTCTTTTTCAGGACCTGATGTAGCTGCAACATGAATGGGAAGGAATACTATTCTTAAGTAGCCCCAGACTCAGCATGTAACTCAGGTATGTCTGTACCCTGCTATGCTCCCTGCATGAAAGCAGAAGACCATACAGCTGCCATCAAGGGACAAAATTTGAATCTAAGTCTAGATTTGAATTTTAGAGATACCCAAACCTCTGAGTTCTCAGTTTTGCCTTTTTGTTTTCAAAATGCAGAACTAGATGAGAGTCAACAGTGAAAAAGTTTGGTGGGGGGGAGGAAGGGGAGAATCATTTTAGACTTCTCATTCCTGCTTTTAGAGACCTTGTTTTTGTAATGTCCCAAAACATAGCGCAGTCATAAGTTACATTTTGGTTCAGTGTTTTTTAATGCAACATCTCCAAGTTCTTCACTTATAAAGCTGGTCATAGAAAATCCTGTTTTGCCTATAGGATTCATTACTGAATTACAGCTTCATAACATTAGACTAAGTTTTCAAATTAGCCCTTAGGGAGAGTTTATTTCTCTGTAGTTATGATTTTACTATTGAAGAAGTTCATCTAGAAATATGCCTAGAAAACAATTAAACCACTAGAGGAATTCATTTCCTCTTAAAGGCTCTATCACGCTCTAGTAAAGGGATATGTTAAGCTTGCTACAGACGGTATCAGTTGTTGCTTGATTATTATGTTATCAAGTTCCTTGTGTTAAAACAGGTAAGTGCAAAGTATAGAGTTACTGAGCACTTTGAATATAAGTCAAACATCAAACTAGTTTTGAAATGCAGAACTACTGAGCTTTCACTTTGTCACACAAGCAGATGTTGCCTGAGGCACGGAGGAAAAGAGTGATTTTTTTTCTTTTTTTCCTTCTCATGGCTGCCGAAACTTGCATTACCTGAAGACCTGGAGACTCTGCGCAGCTACTGGTTAGATGCCTTTCAAGCTTGTCTTCTGCCTAAGGGCTGTCAGACGTGCAGCTGCGGTGAAGAGAGAGATTTTTCTGCTGTGAATCTCTGTAACTTGGGGACCTGCTGCTAACTGTGGTAAGTAAATGGTTGGTTGCTTTAGATCAGGAGAGAGCTTTTTAAATTTAAGACTCACACAATATACTTCACTTTTTTCTCCACTTTAAGAAGGGCAGTATGAGAATGAGTTGCTAATGAGTAGAGCTGAAATATCTAAGAAGGAAGACTTTATTCTGGATTCAGAATGAGAGTGTGGGTTAATATAGTTTGAAAGATCTAACCAAAGCTATTTGCCCTATGTACTACCCTCTCATAACTGTGGCCTGTCATACATATATTTTAGCTACTTCTTAATATTAGCCCAGGTTTGTCTACAAGGAAATGTCTGAACATGATGACTTTCATATCTGTTTTCTTGGATATCCAGGAAATAACAATAAAAGCAAATAACTCCGTTGACGAAATGATAGAAACCCAAAGTCTCTGAGTAATTACACAGATGCTTCGTTCTACTTGAGTAAAGAAGTGCTTCTGTGTTTTGTTCATATCCATGTTTAAGTAAAATTACAAGGATATGTTATCTCACTTTTACAGACAGGAAACTGACAATACAGAAGCCTAGGGATTACAGGACAGTCCGTAGAAAATTCAGCATCTCTACCCAGTCTCACAGAGATGACAAGCCATGATCAGTCCTTGCTGTTTTTCTTTTTCTTGCACATGCATCCATCTCTATTGCCATTACCTGTATCTTAAAATAGGACGTGTCCAAAACACAGTAGCTTTTGTGGGTTTTGAAGGTGAACTACTAGCAAAGCCAATTACAAAACTAGTTCACTTAAGAGCAGGTCCTGTACAAGACTAACAAATGTTATAAGGTATATCCTCAGAGCAGAAGACCTCTGAGGAAAAGTAGACCATGTCAGTATTTTCTACTTAACAATTGTCCAGCGTCTCCTTTTAAGCACACCTCCCAAACAATGGTGTTGTCTTGTTAAGATTTTTAGATTACAAGTCTCTTAATGATCATTAACTTTTTTCATAATAATATAGTTTTTATAGTTTTCAAAATTAACCAATAGTGACCTCATGTTCAAGCATGAACAATCTTACAGAAAGACATATTTAAGAGGGATAAGCTTGAAAATCTCAAGAAAAAAAAAGGTATCTGTCTTCCAAACAGAATGCCTGTTTAAGACCAAACCTGACTAGGGCAAAGTCCTTTAGACACACATCCTCTCATTATTTATTGTCGTGGTTTAATGCACACCCCTCAGTGTAATTCACAGTCAGTTTCTAAATAAATGTTTCTGTATGGTGGATGTGATGCTCCTGGATCTGAGCATCAGAGTTGGATAAATTCATTGTATGTGAACTGAAAAAGAACAAAATTTAACATTTCAGGCACTCAAACGTTTTAGAGATTGACAATTAAGAATCACTGAAAGGACAAGAAACAAAGGTAGGACTGGCAACAGATGGCCAAAAAATAAGATAGTGGCTGTACAATGTAATAATGAAGGTGTGACACTGCCAAACAATGGGCAAACAAGAGATGTGAACAGAGCTGCTACTTCTGTTGAGAAACCTCTCTGGATTCCTGTCCCTGTCTCCTGTCCTTAACTGTGACTTCTACAGAAATATTTAGGCCCAGGATCTCAAAAGTTTTGAGGTGCTTCAGTATCTTGGTGGATTTGATGTAAGAGTCCTAATAATTTATCTTAGCTGGAATATTACAGTTGCCTTTCTCTTATGGGGTGCTGTGAAAGAGAGAGTGATAAAGACCATAGAGAATGGTTATGACACAGATATTTCTAAGAGGATGAGAGCCTGAGTCATTTTCCTTGCAAAGCTTGTCACAGCAGATGGATCACAAATGGTTACACTCCAGACAAAAAATGCTTGACCATGATTTTCATTTCCTTTTGTAATAAACTGCTGAGACCAGTTAAAGATGGTCAGAGTACCTCAGAAATGTGCATCTCTGATTAGGCCAGGGTGAAGTTCTCTTCAAGGAGAAAGTCCTCCAGTGTGATCCATTTTTTTTCTCCTGTAGTTAAAAATTCTTGGGCTGATCCAGTGCCAGGGCTGGTGAGGTGCCCTCTGGAAGCCCTCCCCATCCTTACTCTTGAGGAGGCTGGAGGGGCAGCGCAATGGAAAGTTTCTCTCCTCGCCAGAGGACGAGTGCATGGGCCCGTGCCTGCCAGAGTGATGACTTCGGAATCGCTCGCTTGGCTCAGTGCATTGCAGTTATTACTACACAGAAAAAAAGCATTTTCTTAAATTTCGTATTTATCACTTTGCATAACAAGGTTTCTTCAGTAAGGTCATAGTATAGCCAAACAAAAGTACAATTGATCAGGAAAATAGTATGATAACTGAAAAGTAGTGTTTTGTTTTCTTTTCCGTTTGATGAATAGGGATATTAATACAAAGATTGTCTCTTTTAGTGTACCTGTTATGGTCATGGCCATTCTTTGTTGAATGCACACCTATGAGACTCTGTGTGTGTGCTATAAAACCCTTAGTTTATTAAGTGCTTTTTTCTGTTTTGCTATGTTGGTCTAAATTCACTTTGAAGGCAGAGATGATGGAATTGTTCAATATATTGTGTGCAGAAGGTTGTGACCTCTGAATCAACCCCTGAAACACCACTGTCTTTTTCCTTTTGGGACAGCTGAAATGAATCATAAGGTAGCCTCATAAACCTAATGTTGAGGCCTCTGAATATGCAGTATTCAAGTGTTTTTGTGGTCTCATTTCCACATTATTTGAAATCTGTATAACATTTCAAAATTGAAAACTGAAGATAGATTTTTTTGCTGAATATCTTGTTTCTAAGCAAGGTCTCAATTCTGCAAAAGCTAACAGGTGAATAGAGTTCTGTATGTAAAAGTGCCACGGCTTTCTGCATCCGTTTGTGTAAATGGATTTGCGGGACACAGATCTTAAAAGTTACTATTACATCAGCTAGCAGGAAGCTAGGTACAACTCTGCCCTCGGTGCTGGACCGTGCTGTGGGGGACATGTCTTGGAGACTGAGGCACCCTGGTCCTAGGAAGGCATGAAATGTTGCAGCTTGAAGCTGAGCCCAGGAGGGCTCGTTGTTGCTCCTCTTGCTTAGACTTAGCAGGTACTGTGCTTATACCAGCCTAGAAGTCACCTTTCCCAGTAACTGCCATAGAGTCAGATGCTTAGTCCTTCTGGTGAGGGCCTGAAAGAGCAGAATACACAGGACACGTACCGAACACTAACACCTAAGCCACTGCTCAAGCTCACGCGGAGCCCCAGGTAGTCGCTCCGACCTATATATACTCCAGGGCAAACAAGTATAGTGCTTTCTGCAGAGTTCTTTGAGGGGAACACCCTCAAAGCAGATTAGAGAGACTGAGCTGAGACTAGAGCACTGGGTTAACAGCACAGGTCATATTTGTTTACAGAAGATGAAA
>JAUBNY010001040.1:265070-277432 GCA_032275445.1 Crypturellus soui
AACCCAGAAAACAAAAGGACAGACCAAACAAGAGGAGAAAATGGCCTTGCTATACATATTTAATGAATCACTGAAAATATCCAGCACAAAAGCTTAGAGAGTTAAATTGAAAATGTGTGTATGATAAATGGATATAATAGTGTCTATGTAATGGGTTTCCTATTTAAATTTTGTGAGGATTTAATCAGTTGGGCACAGCTGTGCAGGATGCACCATAAACTATGTTGAAAAATACGGAGACATGTACATTTATCTGCTACAAATTAAGCTCACTTAGAGGTGGTCTTAATGGACCATGTAGCAATCATTACAAGCATAAATTTTAAACTGTCTCTTTCCAGTGAATTTCCTTTGAAAAAAAAATTAATGCTCATCCTTAGTGGAGCACAGTAATAAATGGAAGTACCCTTAATCTGTTAAGCACTAATAACCTAGCAATTATTCATTATGAAACCTATGCTGTATAATGTATGTCTGTTACAGTTTTATTAGTGATTCTTTACTTAACCTGCAAAGGTATAATTTTTATTCTAAGATACAACTTATAATTATATTATGTGTTAAGTGATAGGCCATTAAATTTTACAGAATTCTCTGTCACCTTGGTTTGTTGTAAAACACGTGTACAGCAAAAGATATGGTATGGCTAATAATGATTTATGACCTTCACATTCTCTACTTCTAGAAAAGGCAGCAACACCCACCCTAGACATCAAAAAGCTATAATTTTATTGCAGTGTGTCACATAAGTAACCCATAGAGTATTTAACACAGGAAATGAATAACACCAAAATCAAAGAGAATCAGTGACCCATTTGTAGCTGGCCTGAAGGTTGCAGCAGTTCCAAGTTCTCCTACAGATATTGTCACTTCAAGTCACTAGTATGCTGCTTTGGTTCACCAGATCTTGAGCATTCACTATTTTTCATAGAAGGAGGAGGCCATCCAGTTCGTTCACTGAGAGGCTCTCTCTCACACAGGTAATACAGTGTTTCCCAGTGCACACACTGTCAAACTAAAAAGAAAAATCCATAACTCAATATCTTCCATTGGCTTTTTTCTTTCCTGCCCTCCATCAGTCAGAAAGGAGATTATTTGCTCTAGGAGATGAACCCATCAAGCTTCTTGTTTAAACCACAAAGGTTTATACAACCTTGAAAGTCGCAAGCCATGAGCTCAAGCCAGGCATAGGTCAAGTTATTGCTGTGGAGAAGTGATCTGTCTCAAGCTCACCCATTGCAACAGAAATTTTGGCACTTGGCATCCTGAAGAATACATCCTTTCTTTCTCACTTTTCAGGAATATTAGATAAAGTCTTTCAACAGAAAATATAGGAATCTTTCTCAGTTATTTTTACTTTATGTGAAGGCAACAACACCCTGTAGTTTAAAGTTTACCTAAAACTTTTCTTCTTAACACCGTTTGCCTTTTTTTCTTTTTTTCCAATTCAACTGTTCGAAATGCAGTATTCAAATATGGGCCTCTGCTTTATCTTTAATGTGTTTGTCAAATATTCTCTCCCGCTTTAGTCTAAACGGATGAGGAGAGACCCTGACGTTTGCTGCTCTTGTCCTCTCAGCAGCAAGGAGCAAGAAGCTCACCTACAGCAGTCCCTCAACTGACATTCCTGGCAGAAGATGCAATCTGACAAAACAGAAGAGGTGGAGAACCAGAGATGGTCATGCATAAGGCAGAGTCCTGCTAAGTGGAGGAGCGGGAGTGAAATGAGATCATTTAAATATGCTTCAGCCAAAATGAAAATGAGAACAAGAAAAGAGGAGACAACTACATATGGAAACATGACAGAGAAAACTCTTGATTACAGAGGCTAGTACATATGTTGTATGTATAATGAATACTTTTTAAGTTCAGTGGTTGATTCAGAGATGCTGTCACATCGTATTCGCTATATTGCTTTGAAGGATTTTTGTGCTGAAATGTCAGCTGGTCAAATCACCTAAAGGCAAAAAGAAATTGCCCTAACATTATGCATAGCAATTCTATTGCTCAGTGCTGTATAGCACTGTTTTCTAAGAATAGTTGTTTCAAAAGAAAGCTCTTCATCAGTGTGAGCCAGAGGCAAATTAAATCTTCCATGAAACTGGTTATAGGCTTTGTGGAAACATTAGGAAAATTAAATATTCATGTATTTGATTTAGTAAAATTCAGGAGGATAAAGGCATAAAGTAGAATAGTTTTGATATAAATATTTTAACATTTAATACCACAACTTGAGTTGTGGACACCTTGGCAGAATGCCATCAAAGAGAACAGTCTTAGAAAGCTCCCTTTTGCTTACTGTGGTTGGCAGGTGTTTGTAGAAGGTCATTATTTTTCATCCCAAAATGGCAATTTTCAGAGCTCTGGCCTTTTAACCAAAGGGGTGTGCAGCGCAATGAACCATTCTAGATCCATCTCTTTCCACAATCAATTCCAGGAAAAAAACTTTTCATTTTTCACATCTGTGTCTACCTTCTTGCCTCTGCCAACGGTGTGAGCATTTTTTTGGTGTGTAAGCAATTCTTTTTTTAATATTCCACTCACCAGTGCTGCATTGCTTTGTACACCACATAGTCTCTTGTATCTGAAAAAGAAACATGAGACTGGATGCTATGGGTGTGCCAGAAAGAAATAATGCAAGTGTATATTAGAATATGATATAAAACAGAGAACATAGAGGTGGTATAAAGAAGCAGCCTAAAATATACACATCTAAGTATCTTCACATTAATTACTGTCAGTAACACTGAGCTGCAGTAAATATCATGTACACATTTCAACAATAGAAGCATTTTTTCTCCACCGCTTATTTAAAACACTGATCATACCTCATATCAATGGATATTATTCTTTTAGAGACCGACATCACTCAAATCCGTAATTTTACACTACCAAGAAGCCCATCTTGAATCTGTAATATACTATCTCTTACTGACTAGACAGCAAAATGCAGAAATGAGATTAGGAATTATGGATTTGGAATGCAGTTTTGCAATGAAACAAAAAGAAAAATTGCTGTGGCCACATTACTTAGCAGTATCATATTAGGAATTTCTGAACATACCTACGTATAAAGTTGCATTTATTATATGTATCTAATAAGTATATGTTAGATATATAATAATATTCTACTGCAGGAAAACAATGTACAACTCACAGAGAGACCAAAGATAATTACAGGACATATGTTTGGTTAAAGTAATCTACAGTTTACAGACACAACATTAGAATTAGTATGTAAAATTTTGGTAATGAAATATAAGCCAAAAATTAACTATTCTAGTAGCCTTTCTTCTGGAAGTGATTATATACAAAAAAAGTAAATACCTATAAGGTAAATGAAAAACTGTTTTTTGAAAGACAAAATTTAGGAATTTTCAGATTGTGACAAAAAATGCAACTCCCTTTTAAAATTAATAAAGTCCCTTTGTGTTATTGAATAACTATTTTAAACACACAGATTTTTTTTTTATGTTTGAATACAAGTAGGCTGGCTTCATTTACCACACATTTTATCTTAGTCAATTGAGGGGGCATATAAAATTATACAGATTACTTTGTATTTAGAGTAAAATTGCAATTATTGTGGTCAAGTAACACACATCATTCCATATTTACTTCCTTTAAGAGGACAGATAGCCCCCCAAAGGACTAGGCATATGAGACACTACTGCTAGCTGGTTATCCAGCAGAGAGCAACATGCCCTTCCCCGAAGTGCTGTCTTCCTGTTAGTCCTATAGTACGGAGATAAAATAGGTGGGTCTTCATCTCTCTTCCGGCTCCCCATATTACATACAAAAAAGTCACTAAACCAAATTACTTAACCCTGACTGTTGTGTGACTGCAGGTTGGGTAAAGCCATGATAGACCTTTGCTCCACACGATTTGCTGTCTGTCATGACTGGTCAGCTAAACCTGAGATCCAGGACCCACTGTGTCCACAGCATGCAGTGGAAACGGTGCCAATTCTGTGCTTGAAGAATTTACACAATCAATTTGCATTTGCTTTAATATTCTTTTTCCTTAAGTGTCAAGACATTCTCTTTCTACAGAGTTCATCTTTGGTCCACTATTTCTGAGCATGTTGTGGCGAGGATGAGTTCATATCTGCCTGCAAAAGGCACACAGATTTACTTACTTCTATTCAGAACCAGCCACTTATCTGTTGCGGAATTCTCATATAGAAATTATAGGTTTATTTATCATTATGTTAGCAGAAGAATTAAAATAAAATATTTTTCCAGTGTAATGTAGCAGACTAGATTGCAGAAATTAGTTGTCAAAGAATCCAGAATGACTGGATTGATTTGATTTGAAGTGTATTCTAAAATAATTATTTTTTTTTATCAGGTAGACCACCAGTCAGAGAACTACAGTCTTCTAAAAATAAAAGCCCTTTCACTACACACAAAAGTTTCCTGTAGAGTATTCTCTACAGGTTTACTGTGGTAGAGGAAAAGAAAGAACAACTACAGCGGTATCATATGGTGTTAAATAAATAAACCTGAGTTTCAGTTTTGTATGTTTCAATTCAAATCCAACACCTAACTAAGCAATGGTGTCAGGACTGCACTTTGTGAACAGACAAATACATTCCTGGGTCACCACAGTAGACAAAGAATTTGCTTTGAATTATTAAGAAACAGATTAAGACGGGTCTTTGTGCAGTGCAGGAAAGTTACTCTCCTTTCATAAAGGCCCTTCGGTTTAGGTTCCACGTGACACTGAACTACTGCTCCAAGCTGACAAACTGTTTGTATATAAAGACACCAACAAGACCTTCCCTTTTTTTTCATTAATGATTTTTTTTTTTTTTACTAAACTGTGTTGAAGCTAAAGAGCATTCTTCTGCAACTTCCAAGCCAAAGCTATCAAATGCTCACAAAAGCATAAATTCATGTCTGAAAGCAGGGGTAGTTCCTGACTGGAACAGTTTATAGACCGAAAGTTGGCCCTGTGAACTGAACTCTTCTTTCCAAAACAAAAAAACTACAAAAACTAGAATAAAATACACAGTAGGTCTGTATCATAACAGCTCTCTGGAAATTCATAAGGTATGTAAGCAAAGTATTACCACATAACCACAACTTAAAAAGGCAACATGAGTTAACAGAGACATTTGAAAATCAGAGCTGCTATTCTCTGAGGCTTAAGGGAAAAAGTGCAAAGTGGAAATCATTTTTAAATCATAAGACAGGCATCCTCAGACAGCCTTGATGGTGGTCTTTAAAGCGACGGAAATTGTATAGGTAAGGCTTAGAGCAAACTGTGGGTAATGGCAATCATCAATGGGGAACAAGATAATAATTGTTGAAAGAGGAAGATTTAAGTCCTAATGAAATCAGGCTTGAAAAGTTGGAGTAGGGAAAGTAGCGAGAGCTTCCACGTCTCAGGACAAAAGCTGCCTGCTAGAAATGGACATCCTTCAGAGTCTCCAGAGTGCAGGGAATTCCCTAGAGCGATGAAGATTCCCCAGGAATCAACAAATGCATATTGCTTTTGTCAATATATATATACATATATATTTTAAGCTCTCAGGGTAAACAATAATTTGCTTCTGCTGCACAGTTCACAAACAAATTGCATATTACTTGGGGAGCACAAGTAATTTACAGAGATAGATAAAAATAAAAATGTGATTAACATTTTATCTATCACATGGCCTTGAAAAAATAAACTATAAAAGCAGAGTGCCCATATAGCCATGTATCCGCTGAAAGAAGCTGTCTTTAAGTTACTGAATAATCTGAAAGAACATTTAGGACTTCAGAAATCTTAAGGCATTATTTCCACAAATGAGGAGCAGACAGAGCATTAAGAAAATGCCCTAGAGGAACCACAGCAAAAAAAAAAACCATTTCTGTAGCCTTGTTCCTTGAGACCAAATCAGAGCAGTTCAGTGTCTTTCAGAAGCAGTTTGGACCAAATTGCAGCAATATGATTAAGCACATGCCAAGTTAGAAGAGGTCAGCGTCTTCAGAGTTGCGCTCAGGCAAGGTGACCATTTTTATTTAATTTAAACAGCATTAATGATCAGCGCTATTTTATAGAAGAAGTTGCAGGCAAAACAAGGAGTAAGAATAGGGGACTAAAACCCATTTTTCAGAGAGCTGAGTACAAGAGCCAGTTATATATCCTAGGCCTTTATAGTTGCTATTTTAGATCGTGGATTCTTTGCTGAATATTCTGAGGAAGAAGCTGCATCTGCCCTTTTCTCTTGGTCCTTTCGTAGGCCATGGAATGAGAGTCATATAGAAATAAGCCCAACTCACTGAGGTTGGCTGCATTTCTGGAGGACTCCAATCAAAGCTCTTTTCTCCCTCCTTTTATCTGACACAACCCGGGTATGTCTGTTCTGCGATACCCTGCCCAAGGTACTTTAGATTGTGTCCTCAGACCATCTCATATCGTACGTTTAAATACACACCAACACTAGGGAACACTATTCACTCACTGGAGAACACAAACATGAATACATGAGATTTAATCATGAACTAATCAAGTCAATAAACTTTTATAATATATAATGTAAGACAGTAGCCATTTCTGTTTGAGTTATTCTCTAAACAACCTCTAGCTGAAGTTCATTTATCTGCTTCTTGGCATCTCCAGTTTAGAATACTTTAAAAACTGTCAGAACAAAAGATATTTTAGTTTTTATGCTCTACAGAAGGCCATTAGGACTACCACATCTGTTCATGCTTCTATAGTAAATCAAAGGAAAACATTTTTCTTCTCTATCAAGAATTTTAATGTTTTCGAACTTTGTTTATGTTATACTATTTTCTGTGACTTATTTCAGTCTTAACATTTTTTCATATTTTACTAATAACTTCAGATGAGTTGTACAAAAATACTGTGTAAAAATTAGTAATTAAATCAACACCTTCAGCTCCTGGCAAGCTGCTTGTAGCACCAGTCAATAGGCAGGTTGCCAGTAGAGTATTAAACAAGTACTTGGAAAATACCAGACCTTTTTCCTATTTACTAAGTTAGGTCATTTACAATTTGTCCAATATAAAATTGTATATAGTTCTATAATCATCAATACTACCCTAACTAAATCTGCAAATAAGGCAGATCAGTTGAAACAGTGAATGGGAAGGGTATACAAGACCCAACTGAAGTATACAAGTACACAGGCATCAATAAAGTATGTGTAAAACTGCTTTCTATTTTTTAAATTTGATTTTATGGGGTGATTTAAAATAATATTTTCGAGCAAAAAAAAATTACTTACCCACTTAGATAACAGACTTCCAGGTTTATTTTTAAAACAGAAAACACACCCCACACTAAGGATTATTTAACCTACTCTAGTGTGACAAGCCATAATAATGCATAATAATGCAAATGCAGAATTGAAAGAGCATATCAGTAATATTGCCAGGATTTGTCACAACTCCATTAAAGGGAAAATGTTTTTCAGCATAAACATGTTTATTCTTTGCTGATAAGTTTAGACTAAGCTTTTATACAGAATGCTATCCAATGAGCAGGACAAAAAGACAGGTTAACAATAATTATGTCTGATTGCAATCATCTATAATTTGCTGAAGTTGCTTTCAAGTATCAGTGTTTAAAAAACCTTTTTAAAAAACATTTTTTTACAGCAATACAGCAGCCAAGTCACAGTTAAGCCAAACATGATATATAAAACTCCAAAGTTTGTCTATAAGAAGCTCTGAGCATCCTCAGATTTAAAGCCACTGATGATCAAAAGAAGTTGCTGGCTATTTAAAAGTTGGTGAGTTTGAGAATATTTGTGGGCTCCCAGAAATGTAAAACCTTTTGCCATGTTGGTTCAAAAGATCAGGCATACACTCGTCCAACGCTTGCCTTGCCACAGGATGGAGGACAGAGGGCAGAAGGGAGACCGAGGACTTGGCTCCCAAGGCAGTCCAGTTTGATGCTCATGCATCAGACAACTAAACTAGACAGAGGCTATCAGCAATAAAGCCACAGGGTTTTGTAAAAATGATATTGGGGCATTTTTACTGTAGTAAATATGGGACAGATATGCAATATTTATAGCTGGTATATGCTATCAAACGATAAGTAGAGCAGACTGTAAAAGATCACAAGCTACAGAATATGATGAAGCCAGTTTTAATAGCCTGTTTTGATTCATACCAGTGGAGTGATATTACTGATGTGGCATCTGTAAATCAGAAATTCTGCATGTTAGCACTGAAAAAATGTAAAATTTAGAATTCTATTGCTTGGGGTAAAATTAACAGAAGAGAAAAAAAATCTGTACTACAACCATGAAAACACTACCCTTTAGGGTAATTCTTGGAGGATGATTCCTTGCAATTCAGTTCTCTTTGAACTGAAACAAATGAAGAGGAGTGGGAGAAAGAAATTTAGAATAGGGTAAGTTAATCATACTGCAGATCTGTGTGAGTTTTCACAAAAAGATTATGGTTGTGGAGTCTCCTTCTCTGGAGATCTTCAAAACCCGCTTGGACGCAATCCTGTGCCACATGCTTTCGGTAGCCCTGCGTATGCAGAATGACAATAAGGTCATTCTGAAGCTTGTTGTCTGGCACTTGTACAATTTTTTACAATCAGGATGAACTACATAGCTACCAAACTTACATTTACATTGCCTACTCCACCACTTCCAAAGTACCACTTCCAGAAAAGAGGTCTTGGGATAAGCAGTCCCCAAAGAATCAGAGACGGAGCATAGTTAGTGGCAGAAGTGCTATTAGGGCAAAAAGAGCAGGAGATGAGGGATTAAGAGGAGATGGGTTATCAGTCAGAGAGGAGCAGTTTAGAGGGATTCTCTTATAGGGATCTCTGGATTAAATATCTCACACAGATAAAAACGATACAACTGCTGAATCAGAGTGTTCGCTGAGGTCCTATGTTTTAGCGCAGACAGCCATTTGCTTCATGTATGTGAAAATATGCTACTAAGGAATAATTAACTTGCATTTTTCCCTCTCTTCACAGGATGAGCAGATTACGTATATTTTTCCTTTAATCTATTACCTACTGGATACTATTATATGAGTATGTTCTGTCAGTCTAATTTGTTTTGTTGGGAGAATTATTCAACATTTTGTACTCAAGTACATAATTAAACATACATTTTACCTGTAAATACAAAGTGCCTCTCCATAGCAGCAGTGCATTCACACTTGGTTCACTTTTCCCATGTTTGTTGCAGTAACAAATTACTAAATTTTCCCAGAACAAAATACTCAGCTGAGGATATGAACTCAGTCTGATTAATTTTTATTCATATTTTCACCTGGTGATATCTGCATCCTTGCCCATATTTTCTGATCCATTTTATCAGTAAGGAGATTTTTATACATACTTGGCAGTGGATTAATGTCAACAGCCATTTGGAAGTAGCCAAGGAAGCACCCCACTTCCAATGCCTGAGGTCTGGCAGGACTCCAAAGCACAACAGCAAGAGATATTTTTCAGCATTTTGAACTTAAAAGAAAAAGATAAACACCTCACAGTAAGCCTAAGTCATACACATATTAAAATCCCTCTTGTGTTTGTCATTCTTCTCAAGCACATGGTATCACTAAACAAATATCAGGAAATCAATGGAGAATTGCCTTCAAAATCTCTGTCTACACCTTGACATAACTAAGCCATCTAATTTCAATCCACCTGCTGGAACTCAACCTTCCTCACTACATAGTGAGGAATATAGTGAACAATAACCTGCTCAAACACAGAAATATATAGCTAGAATCCACTTAGATATGTGATACAGAAATTATTTTCATTTTCTCCCACTAAACATTGAGTACTAATTTATATGCCAATGCTTCAACTACTAACAACAGGTTAAGGTGCTAATTTACCTGAAAATAATAATAATAAAAAAGATGAACTTCATTTTTTATTGAAATGTTTCTATTAGTGTTGCAATCTATTGCTGAGCTGAATTCCAACAGATCCAAAATGACAGTCTCTGAGATAAAGACAAAAACATAGCACATCTCTCTTAGAGTTGTATGCAAAAAGTCTATAAAGGTCAAAAAATGAAGCAAAGTTAAAACAGATTTGTTTCAGATGTATCTGGTACAGCAACAATCTGAAGATCATTATCTTGGCTTTCTTTTAGGGGTGAATTTTTTTATGAGAGACAAAGTTAGTAGGATTAGGTACACACTGCCCTCAGATAGAGGATGCCATGGCCTGCTGAATAGGGAAGGACAGAAGTGTATGTATAAAGTTAAGGATGTGCTTAAGTTTCCTTACGAAACTGGGAGACAGAGTCCTTGCAAATTTAATTCTTATTGCACCATAGAAACATTGTGAGCTTCAGGCAACTTGTTTCTTTCCTTTGTGCCTTGGGTCCATCAAGGATGTGTAATATTGCTCACCTAATTTCCAGAAGACTTCGAGGGATTAATTAGTTGCAATCAGCACAGTGCACTGCACATACCAAGCACTAAAATAGTTAGGACACTTCCTTGCCCTTTCCCCAGAGTTGAAATCCCACTGAACAACAAATTATATATAATTTCCAATCGCTCTCATATAGTATTTAGCTTGGAACATGCGACAGAAGAGTTGAATATGAGATGAACAATCACATTTATGTGAGAAACTGCATATTGTTTAGATGATTCTACTGACTTCCACTAAATCTATACATCTACTATACATGACTTTTTAGTTGTTAGTTAATAAGAGATTGGACATAAAGCAAGAAAAGTCGAAAAATTCCCAGTGGAGAGTTTAACTCCATCCATAATTCATTTGTGAAGAACATTATTTTCATGACTGCATAACTTAAGGAAAGAGTGCTGTCACATTTTCTTTCCAACGTCCATAGTTTTGTCATTTTGCAGCATTCAATTTGGATTAATTTAAAGCAGAAGTCACATGTCTTCCAGCTGGTTACTACTACTGAAAAATAACATTCCTCCATAAAAAAATGGCACAGACTTGTACAACCAGCTTTCATTTTAACCGTGTGGTTAAAAAATGTAAAAGGAATTTTTGTGTAAAATAACCAAAATTAAATATTGATCAGTAGAAGATAGATGAAAAAAATACAAACAGTAAAGAAAACTATTCTTCTAAACATTTCTAACGGATTCTCCTCCCTATGTACTTGCCACCTTTAAAGCAGGGCAAGTGAAGGACTCCTGACTTCTTTTGACTTTCTCCATTCTGTACAGTATGTTCCAGGTTTGTTCTTCCTACACATTTACACATTTGATGTTTTCATTGGTTTTGATATATGTAGATTACACATTGCAAAAGGAAACAGCTTTAGAGCACAAAATGAGCCATCCTTCTGCCTTAGCATCAAACAGCTCCCTCACCAAACCCATACTGTTTCTTTGTTGGTATCTGAAATGTGAGCTGTGATCTAGGTGGATCATCATTGCTTTTATATGGAACTTAGGGTATAGCCCATTAGCTATGCTTTGCTTGTGCATTTTTTCCTAGGACTTCCCCTCATTTCAGATACTGGAATATACGTACTTCTAAATTTAATAATGCGCTTCTACTCCATTCCAAAAGTACAATAAAAAAAATTGTGATAAAAACTTCAACAGAAAAAATACGTTCATTCTGAATACCTTATACACAGCAGCTACACTCTGCTCTAACATACACACGGGTATAGCACAGAGAGAAACAGTACGGCAAGTATTTTCTCCCCAATATATGTGCAAAAGGAGTACAAGGCAGCGCTCCGGCAGCACGGCTGCCGCCAAGCCCGCCCCACCACAGCGCTCCCTCGCTCTGTCAGGGCTTGGCCAGCTGGCACTGGGCCTTCCCGGGCCGCACGGCTCCTTCCGTGCGCTCTTGCTGCCATATGGCACCGGGGGAGCGTTCGCTGCTCCGCTCCTTTTTGCAGCGTAAGTAGAGGCACCACTGAGCGCGCAGTCTCCAGCAGCACCGAGGCAGCCTGTCCCGCAAGACATTTACGTAAAGTAGCCTGATGTCATTAGGAACCCCCTAGTCCAACCCAGCTAGTGAAAGCAGAACCCTGACTATTACTGTTACTCATTTTATGTCACAGAGGTAAGCAATCATTTTATCCAGCTGATTTAGCCACTCCAGACTAGATACTTCAGGGCCCCAATACAGGGCAAAATGTTCGAAAATAGAAACGCATAAAAGCTGGGCAGATGATGAACGTTTTGGTTTGGTAGCTCAACCACAAGATATAAAACAAAATGGCTTTCTGGTTTCCTTTTATTTCATCTTTTTTTTTTTAAAGAAGATCAATTTTGAAATTAAAAGAGTAATTTTGAATTTTAGCATTTTGAAAATACTGAAAGAAGCTTCAGTATTTCTGAATTTAATTTCCTTTTCATTGCAGCTGAAATGGCTTGCCACATTTGGCCTACAGGCAAAACCA
>JAUBNY010001040.1:290878-301136 GCA_032275445.1 Crypturellus soui
TTTCCAGGCGTTCAGACATTGCTGATGTCCCAGTAGATCTAACCATTTATTTCTACCCCATGCTGGAACTCCTGTTTCTCATTATCCTCTTTCCTGGGTGGCAGATATTCCCATCCTACTAACAGCAACTCTGCTGCCAGCTGTCAATTTCATCACGTACAATAATCTCATCTGACCTCATCCAGGGACATGCAAATGTCTACACGAACATGTCTACTACAGTACATATCCTAGCACTATCAATTCAGTAGCATGGTACAGGGACATAAATCCTGGCCCTTTACAAACTTAGAGCAAGCAGAGTTTATTTATACATGTTCTGCAATGTACCTCAGCATCACCAGCAGTGAACCAATGCTGGACGGCCTGCTCTCCGCTAAAAAATGGTCATCATTAGATGAAATGACAACTTTTCAATGACAACTTTTACTCAAAAATATCCTGTTTGAAATAAATATGGGAAAGGGACATTGTCTGGGGGTTTGTTTGCTTGTCTTGGGCCATGTAACAGTAACGCTTTCACAGATACAGAAATACTGCCAAGAAAACTGTCTTTCTCATTTGTATTACTATTTCTGCAAACTTCCTTCTGTGTAAAACTGGCTTAAAATCACCTTCCTGTTTCTGCCACTGCTGATGGCCATAACTGTGGCTTGCCTATGATGAAAATCTGCAGATACAAAACTCAGTAAATGCATCAAAGGAAAACAAGGTAATCTCCAAAAGGTGGAGTGGGCTTAATTGGGAGTCATGGGATAATATTATAAGAAATAGTTACGATTTAAATCATGAAAGACCCAGTAACATTGGTATCTTCACATCAGAAAGTCTCCCACGAGATTTTTACTAAACTTGGCTCAACTCAGAGAATATCCCTTTTTTGGAAGGAAATGGGCAAACTCACCGCATTACATATTTCATGCTAAACAGATTTGTCTAAGAGAGGTTGTTCTGCAAAAAAACACTGAATTAAAATCAAAAGGATCGTTCTGCACCATGATGAGCTCAAAATCTTCAGCAATGAGACACCTCCTACACAGAATATATCAGTTTACATGACCCTTCCTATGATGTAGGAGACTTGATTCAGAAAGCAGACTTACATTTCTGTTCTAACTACCAGGCTGATCTTTCCCTCCCTCACAGCCCTTGATCCATCAAAACAACACATGCAGGCATTTACTTCAGTGAAATGCTGACTGACTTGTAACTCATGTTTCCTTCGTGATGTCAGACATCACACTTCACAGTTGCACAGGTATTTCCTTTAAAACATGGTATCAGGATCCTTATGTTTTTAAACACTGGGTACCTTCTTCCCTCACCTTCTGCTACTAAAAAAACAGACTTGCATCTGAAATGTTAACTCTGCATTGCTGGCGGTCTACATAAATCAAGGGACTGAAATCTGACTCACGCTTTCATCAGCAGGTCATCAGTTCAAACCTGACTTACATCAGTGGTGGTTGGAAGCTTCTACAATTCAACAGCTATTTAGGCAACCCATATGAAAGAATTAAATGTTACATTCAATTCAGTTTTGGGTGGAAAAGCTGCAACATGTTAAAAATCATGCTCAGAATTGGCATTAATTGGGATCTACATTATTAGAACCTGAGAGAACATCAGGTCTAAGACTGAACTGTACTGTCTCACACTGCAATTCCCTCCAGACTAGGGATGAAAAAGATAGAATGGAAGCGGAGCGTCTGTATGTCCACAGCCTCTCCTGATCTAACATTTCAACAATAATAGAATAGAAGCCAGTCTGTAGGGTCATCAATTTGTCGAATATGTATATGTTCTGCTTCAAAACTTTCAAAAGTCAGCCCAGTCGCAGGCCACAGATGATTATCCCATGCTTGATAACTGCTTGATGTTTTTTATATGCAGAATACAGGAGCTAAGAGATTATTGTTCTGAACATTCTTCAGGAAAAAAAAAATCAAGCATTCTTCAAAGTTTAATTCACTGAAATGTTGTATCAGGTGATCAACACTTCATTTAGCCCTATCACTAAGCTTTCTAAACACGAGAATATATATCTGTACATTCATACTAACCCTCCCCCTTATAGAGAGGTATCAGAATGCAGAGATCTTAGAAATTTGGTTTTATGTCGAGATTTCAGCACCCGGGTGGATAAAGAAATGGCAATCCAGACAATTTTGACTACGCTTAATAAAGGCAAGCAGCATTCTCTTGTATTTGAAATTGTGCCCTTGAGCAGTGTGAAAAGTCAAAACACATTCATATAGATTTCCTGCACTCCCTGAGGAAGGGAAGCTTTCGATTGGCCAACAAATGGAAGATCTCACACCTCCACCAACTACAGAGCCTGCCAAGGGGCTGGTAGAGAAGTGTTTTACCTTCCTTTATCAATTCTCGGCTCAACTAGGACTCCTCTAACTTGAGCCGAGACGGCAGCAGCCACAGCTTCAGAATAAAGAAGTTATAATCATTTCTCTAAGAGAAGTTTTCATCTCCGTTTTGTGTAGAACTTCACTCAGAAATTCTGGAGGTCTCAATTTATGTCTTTGCATCTGCAAATTATTCCTGTAAGTATAGCCTAATGTACAGTAGTCAGCCCTGACTTTGTAAGACAAAAAGTATGAGTCTATGCACTAAGACACTATTTGGAGCTTGGTACAGAACTGGCACCAGATCCTCCCTCTCAGCTCCCCTGTAAATCAGTTTCATAAATTGGTCTTATTTTGATTTTCCTATTTACGTGCTGTGTAATCTTGCACATGAATAATATTGTATCTAAGAGCAACATTTTTGCTTCTAACTTAAATCTCTTTTGATATGCATTCTTCAAAACCGTTTGTTCTTCTGCATTCTGTAACACCACTAAATGAAACAAGCCCTAGCATTTTCGCAGTTAAAATATGTTCACAGTGTTTGATCTTACCCAGTTTTGATCTCCCCAGTAGCTGCTTTTATGCTGACATTGTACCTGTCCAAAAAATAAAAAATAAACACACTTACTACCATCTCATGATTAGTGTCATTTCATATTGCAATAAAATTAATGTTAATTGGTAGTGAAAAACACAAGCTATAAATAATAATCCTGTAGTTTGTGATACTTCTATGATCCCTTTCTCCGAGTACAATTCACACAGACAGCAAAGAAAGAAGAATCTGGCTCTGTTGCACTTGAGTGAGTAGCACCCAAATTGGTCAACGTATCAGCCTTAGCCATGCTAGTTCCTATAATAATTTATGAGGTCTGCTTGCATGCTGATGTTGGAGACCATCCGCGTGTTTCCCTGTCAGGCTCTTTTTCTGACAAACTCCTTTCTAAGCTGTAGAACATTCTTGTCTTTTCTCTGGTCTCTTTTCTCCAAATTGACCTAAAATCCAGAGAAGGTGACAAGAGAAAATTTTTCACCTGACACAGTGCTAATAGAGAGGGCTGATAAGCTTTGATCATCCATTTAAATGGAGCACCCAGGAACAAAGATATGACTACTTCTCAAGACAAAGCAATTTTTCAAGAGTGAATTCCAAGCAGGTGGTAACTAAGCAACAGCTCACCTGCACTGGGGCTTTGATCACTTGACAAAGCAGATCAGAGCAACACCAGGGAAAGAGGAGTAGAGATCACAAGAAGAAAAAGGTCTTTTCTTGGGCGATTGGAGAGCAAGATGGAAAATAGACCAACAGAACCTGCAAAAGGTAGTCTGATGATTTGGGCAAGACAGCAGCTGAAGAAAGGAACTCATGAGCATCTTTGTAACCATGTTTTATACTTTGAACTGCTTCTTCTATTTCAGTACCTCTTTTGCCTGTCACAGTGTTCATGGGAGTACTTGGAGGAGTGGAAAGGAACACTGCTTCTCCCTAGCTCCAAGCTTGCAAAATGACACTTTTCTGTCCCTGGCCCGCCCAGACAGCAGTCACTGTAGATCAAGAATGCAGGGCCATCAGATGGCAGGCTAGAAGCTCAATATAGTCTTTTAAAATTATCTGGTGATTTCATCAAGTATAAGATTTTATTTTCTCTCTTGAGGCGGGCAATACTGCCAGGTACTGCAGTGAGCCACTGCCTGTCTCCTAATTGTTGTTGCCTCTCTGTCAGCATAATGCAGAGTGTTTGCATCCATATGAATTAAAACTTGATTCATCTTCAAAAGGAGTATAAAATTGAGCAGGAGAACAAAATTAAGTCCTGACTTGGCAAGTATTTATCTGGGGGGAAACAGACCCCAAATAAATCACACCATCATTATAGACAAGACATAATAGAAAGATGAGATCAGTAGTGAGACTGGTACTTCTTTTTGTGAGAAACTTTTTTTTATCTTTTCTAGCACTTAAAGTGACTTTACTCCAGAGGGAAAACAGAGGAGAACATTTTAATTAAAAAATGAAGATCCACAGAACTTTATAAGCCATTTTTGCAATTTCATTATTTCAGCTAAAGAAAAAAAAAGACACTATAATATTATTAACACCCCTTAAAATATTTATTAAGGGAGGTTTAAATCAGCAGTCTCAGTGTAGCACTATTGGAACAATTCCATTTTCTTGGGTATATCCAAAGTTTGGACTAAACAATATTAGACTAACAGGAAGAATATTGATGATACAACTGAGTTGTAGCAGTTCTGATGAAGAGCTAGTTTTCCCCACTGATTTCTATTAAACTACAGGGTTTGTCCTTTTTTTAAGTGGGTAGTCCACTCAAGATCCTGGGGATCCTGAGTGGCAGCTTTTTCTCTGCAAGGTGCAACTGCTGCAAATGACAGTAATACACCATAAAATGTCATATGTGTGGTGGGTATAATTAAAGATTTTTCTTTCTCTATTTGTTTGAAGACTGACAGCTCAGCCAACAGGGCAGCCAGGTTTACACAGCTTTCTGTAAGCTCACTGACAGTTTTCCTGTGAAATTCTCTTCCTGGTTCTCTTCATCAGGTAAAATTCTTCTGAACCTTTGTCAGACAGCTCTTTCAAGCACAAGGAGGATAAGAAGTCCCACCATGAGCATCGATGAAGTCTCATTAAAAAAGTCTTTCAGACTTTCTTGTGCTTGTTCTGTATTATAATGATGGCCTGCCATAAAGTGCAAAAATGTTATTCTAATGAACAGGGGAGAGTCACTGCTATACCGAGGCAAGATTAATGAGCTGAAGTCTTTCATGAAGTCATTTTACATGTCTGGCTGGTGACCTTTGAATTTGAAGAACTTTATTGCATGTAAAGTATAATAGGAGAAATTATTTGGTTAGCATACAACATATTCATGGTTTAACTACAGGATTTGGAATGGGTTATGGTCCAGGAGAAAAGGCAATCCTGACATAAAAAAAAAAAAAAAATTACTTTTTCTCCCCAGCCTCCCTTTCCCCCTTTTTTTTCATCCTCCTCCTTCAATCCCAATGCTTTTCAGGGTCCAGGTCTGTGCTATGGGCTCACCCATGTCAGCAGCAATGTAAATGGGAGAATTTCCTTTCTTCAGTAAGCCAAGAGAACTACAGCATTTACAACAGCAAGCATCTGATCCCTCCAGGTTGCAGATGACTCAAGGAAAAGGTTATTAACTCTACTAGATTTTCTGTTTGCAGGGCTAAACCCAGGTCTTTACATTGTCCCAGAAAGTCCATGACTTGGAGAGCCCCAGGCCAGGCCTTGGTCATTTACACTGCAGAAGCAGCTGTAACCCCCTCTCGTGAGGGGCTGAGGTCAGGGAGGCTGAGGCTGGGTTTGTCAGATGGCTCATCCACAAAAATTGCTTACACTTTGTCCAAACACAGTTAGGACGGCACGAGCCACATCAGGATAACCCACACAAGTCTGCATAAAGCCAATGAAAGCATGAGGCAGTAAGCTTCTACTTGGGCCCTTTCATTTATGCCAGGGTGGACCAGTATTCAGTGAAGGAAATAATGTTCAGGAAGTCTTTGTTCGTGCTCCAGAAATCTTCTCTGAATGTGGGGTGCACCTCACTAGCTACAGAAAACAAAAGATACAAAACACTTCCCTTGGCAAACCACTTATCCTCATGAATCTCTGTAGCATCCTGATTGAATGAGTGAGATGACAAGCTACTGACAGAAACATTCCTTCTTGGCGAGCAGAATGGTAGGCCACTTGCTAATGCTGAGCAGATCTACAATGCTGTTTACTGTACAATTTTGAAAATAAAGGAAACGAACAAAGCTGATACCTGGCAGTATGTGAAGGACACAATGAGAAGGGATTGATTAGTTACTTTGTTCAAATGGTACTGTGTGTAATGATCAAAATGACAAATGTTCAAAGGCAGCAAGGGATATTACATGTGACACTGTAAGTATTCGCATATTCTATTATACACTGCTGTTTCTAGTGCAAGACAGAAACAGAAAATCTACATGCTTTGGCATCTGCAAGAAGCAAGGAAGAAGACAGAAGCTAAGAATATTGTTAAGTAAAATATTGCCCTATATTGTAAGCTGAGAGAAACAGAGAGAAACAACAGTGCCGTTGTTAGTGTTCTCTGACTTTACTGTGTCTTCACTCATAAATAAAAAAAGTTAACTTGACCTCAACCCTGAGTACTCAACTGAGAATCATTCCTCTCTTCCTGCTGTCCCCTTGTTAATAGGTTGCTCTGTTTCCAGGCTGCATGAGCTGGAATTAGACATAACACTTTGGGGCATGGAAATGAAAGATTTCTGGCACATTCCAATTTGGAAAAGAGGGAGGGCAGTCAAGTAGCAGTGAGAAACGGGACTAAAGAAAGAGTCTCCACACTTTTTGATTTGGCCTCCATATGCACTAATTATAACTTTCTTTAGCCTGTAATTCCTTTTTCATTTTTTCTTGTTGCGCATGAATGGTCCCAGAGGGGAATTCCTGTTCTTCCCTTTCACCTGCAAAAATAATGACAAGTTCTTGCAGTCTAACTCTCTCGAAAGCTTTTCTCCTACTTGTGTAAGATGAACATTTAAGTAGTCAAGTCAATGTATGCTGGCTTAAAGGGACTATAAACCTGTGGCCCTTGCCACAGATGTAGCCACAGCAGCTACTCCATCACGGACCCCAGAAATGACCCCATTATAAACTTTTGCAAAGACAACATCTTCTATCAGAAGACTTCAGTGTCTGTATCTTCTGACTAAGAGAAGGAAGTGGTAACATTTTCAACAATTTTCACCAAGAAGTATTTTTAACACCTGATGCACAGCAATACACATGCTTTATATGTGCTTAGGCTAGCTATTTTGCCAGAGAGCCAGGACTGCTCTCTGAGAAGTAGCAAATATACTTATTTTCCAGAGATCCCTTTGACTGCTAAGAGATAGACCAGTCTGTCCAATGATATAGCGTAAGTGAGAAAACTGATTAGTCCAAGGTGTTAGTATGAGATCTGTAGGTTTTGACAATTCACTGGTGAGACATTACACAAGGGAAATTTTGTATTCAATAGCACGGAATAGTATAGTTTAAATTGTCTAATGAGAGCACCAGAAGAGCTATGTGGGATATGGTATTCTGCTTAATGAGGTGCACAAAAAACTGCTAATGGCTTTAATCTGCATAAATTTCTTTTAGCATACATATTTCCTGGCACTCACACACATGCACCCTAAAACTCAATTGTTAATGACAAATTTCATTTGTCTCCACATCAGAATTCGGAATATTTAATGATTTGTAATGTATAGTTAACTACCCTATTCATAAAGCAGACTATGTCTATATGGAGTTTGAGCAAGAAAAAGTTCCATGTTACAATATCAAAGTAGTTAAATGTTTGCAAACCCACTTGATGATGAGTTTGCAAACAATAACAATCTCTGATGAGTAACCAAGGTTTATCTTGGGGGGATATGACCCAAGGGAAAATGAAACTGTAATGGTGTAAAGAACTTTCATGGCAAATGAGAGTGGGACAAACTTATCAAATACTGAGAAACTCCTAAGAAATCTGGAAAATATGTTATTCATTAGTAATCAGGAAAGGTTTACTCTATCATTTTCAGTGACTTCTGCAAAGAACAGAGGGAAGACAAGAGGAAATACTTGCCTCAATAAATACGTTTCCTCTTCCTGCAGTGAGAAAGAAAAAGGAATATACTAGAAAGGTGCTTAAGTTATATAAACACAAACCAAGGCTTGGAATGGTGTGAAACTAGCCACTTTTCACTTAAGTTTCCCAAGTCTCCTGCTTGCGGTGAGTAATAATGATTTGTTTTGGACTCCTCCTGCATGGTATAATTCTCCTATCATCCCAGAGTCAGTGAGCATATCTCTCATATAACATCTTACTGCATATAGAGCACTATATAATACATCTGGAAGTTCACTGACCTTCAAAAGCAGAATTTAATTATCATCTATTACATTACTATATGCATAACATTAACTATTCTACTTCAGCATCATTTATCTTAATAGTGTTACCAAGAAGCTTGACATTAGCCAGAATATAAGTTGCATAAGAGCTGCCTATTTCTATGGGTAAAAAGGCAACTCTTGAACAATGTAATCCAGCTATATGGCCAAGTTTACAGAAGTTACTTTAGGGGTGAATCTGGGCCTTTGCTCATTGTCTAAATCCCATTGTGCCCCTGGAACTTCTACTCTTGGGTGAAAACTACTTTTTAGGTTTTGATGGTAGCCAGCAAACTCAACTCCTATATGATAATCAGCAGCGTGCCGCAGGATTGCATTTGTAGCATAAGATCATTGAGAGGTGGGAAGGCAAAAGAAGAGAGAGAGGAAATTAAAACAAGGGTGCATCACTGAGCTAGTAGAGGCTTCAGGGAAGTCTGCTATGGTATTGCCTTGCTCTTACCTCTGGATATCCTTGTGGGAAAAGCCAAGAGAGTCAAGCACAAGATAGGAAACAGGGAAGAAAATGGACAAAAGCACAGCTAGAGACTTTTGATACAGATGAATGGAGTTAAAGATTTCAGAAGAAAACATTTTCAGACTTGCTGAATGCAACCATTCAGTATAACCTACAAAGATTTGTATTCATTAGCAATATATCATCCCCAAATCTCTTGTGGAGCCCAATGTTGGCTGTATTCTGCCTTTTACCTCTTATTTCCTAGGAATATACATATCAAATATACTGAACAGTATTCTATAGCTTGCTTTATAAAGAAAATACCATAGAAATACATTATGATGACAAACACCTACGTTATATATAATAAAAGATCACAGCATTTATATGAGGTCTATTTCCTAATAAGCTAGACAGAATATTACTATTCCCAGTATCAGTTTATATTTTTATTTACATTCAGTTTGTATAATCTAGCATCCCTAAGAAAATTACTTCAAAGAGAGACTAAGACAGTAAGATCAGGTTTAAATGGCAATATTCTGTGTGCAGAAGCATTTACATCTCAGCTGACAGCAAGGACTTCTCTGCTGAGCTACCTATTATCTATTCAGGTGAGTGAAACGAACAAGACCATCTGGCTACTTGCAAAAAAAGTTACAGTCATCACCCCTGTTGCCCCTGGCCTTTGCAGGGAAGAGCAGGAAGCCTTGACATTCCAGATATGTCAGGCTAGCGGGGTTGAACAGTTACAGTCCTTCTACTATACACAGGCAGCAGACAGTTTATTCCTGTCTTTAACCAGTATATTTCAGGAATCAAGAGTTACTTGAATGCCCTTCATCAATGAAGTTACCCAGAATAAAGGAGGGCATGAATTTAAAATGGAATATGTATTCAGAGCAACTCTGTCGACTCCCTCATTATGAAGGCATAAGGCACCTTCAAACCTGGAGTCATGTGGAGAGAGCTTCTTTTTCTGTTGGATCTAAATTCTAAATCCGCATTATGGCAAACTTCAGATGATGCTAGGGAGACAAGCTCCTTACTATAGGCTTAACCATATCACATTTTGCAATGTAGATGTGTGAGCATATTATGCCTCATGCAGTGACAACATCTTTAACCTTATACAAACAAACAAAAAACATGAAGAACTTCAGAAAGAAGCCTGCCATGTTATAGGTAGCGTTTCAGAGTCAGGCCCTTTATATGTCGATAAGCCAAATGGTTCCACATATTCAGTAGCTACCCCCCTGGCTCGATTTCCAGGTGCCTAAACTTTTCATAATTATACAGCCACAACAACACCTGGAACATCCAAAAGGAATACTTGAAAATGTCTCTCATTACCACATTTTGCATGAATAAGCAAACCAACACATTTTCCGATCCGTTTCACACCAAAAACCTGACCCAAACAGGAACATAACACAGGGGAATGGTTGGGGACAATGATGAGGAGAA
>JAUBNY010001040.1:308587-325350 GCA_032275445.1 Crypturellus soui
GCTGGCTCATGACACAAGTACAGAAAGAAACACCACTGATGACAGCAGTGTATACAGGAAGTCAAATTATTCCAAATTAATGCGTGCAAAATGCATTTTGAGAACAATAACATGAATGTGATCAGAAGATTCTTTCCTTTCCTCAACCCAAGCTTTGAGCCTCCCAGCTCCTAGTTTTTCAAGCAACCACATTTGTGCATTCTCTCATACTGCCCCCAAAGCTCGGAGGGCTCCCCTTCAGTGATTTCTTCCATTCCATCTATAAAATTCTCCCGGACTGTCAGATCAACAAGGATCTTGGCAATTCTGAGACTGCCAGACCACCTAGCTTGTACTTGCACTTTAGCTATACCTCACCTGCAAATGCAAAAAGTGACTGCTTGCACGGCCAGGTGCAGATGCAAACACCAACTGGGATATGTAAATTTGACATTGTACTCATGCAAATCAGGATCAAAGCAGAAATGGAAACACCATGTTGAAAACACAGGGAAAAAATCTTATAACTAAGAAAAACTGAGAGAGAATTTGGCAATCCAAACTCCTGTAGAAAAATAAAATTATTTTTTAAAATATTGGTATATAAAGGAGAATATGAGCACAGTAAAACTGAATAGTGAAAGTTTAAAACTTCATTCTACCTTAATATACTCCAATAAAAACCAAAAATAAATTTCCTAAAGCCACTGTAATTACTAATCTAACTTAACAGCAATTAGTAACTTATTAGTTACCTGTAAGCCCAGTGAGGGTAGTATTATAGTACTACAGATGCATTTTTCTCTTATGAAATAGAGTATTCTGTAGGCTACTGAAATGCTACACCTATTAAAATCTTCATATCATTGTTGTCAATAATCTACAACCTTGAATTTAGAAGTGCAATACAGAGACCATTTCAGTCAATATGTGCAGATAGAGCATATCACTTTCCTCTTTCTTTTCTGTAAAAAACAATGAGAAGACATGAAACAAAACATCTTTTTGCCATGTTAAATAACCTTGAAAATAAAATTATGAAATAAATCTTTTGAAAACAAAACCCACTTACTAAAATGATCAACAAAACAGACCAAAAAAGTCCAGTAATTAAATATGGCAAAGCAAAGGGTTTACTAATAACATTGCAATCATATGCTTAAAATTCTCTGCCTAGCAAAGTCATCTGCTTCCTACCATCTGGCTCCTGTGAAAAGAAATACTAGAGCATATTAAAGCCTGTAATTTACCATTTAAGCTACATACTAGGGATTACACAGAAGTATGTTTAGTATTCTTATGTTTAAGTCTTTATTTACACTTGACTTAGGACCAGGGAGGAGCTGGCCAGTCAAATCCATGCAATTGGAGGAAAGGAAGGAACAAAATGAGGATATGCATCACAGTTAAAAACCTCAGGAGAAAGCAGAAACACGTTCCCATTGAAACTGTCTCTCACTCTGGAACTGGAGCAGCAGAACCAAGCCTGTAGGTGTGAGAATTCACTGATAGAAGGTTTCTCCAGGGTGAGTGGATCTTGGTGAAATAATGATATTAACATTTCCAAAAATATTTTACTAATGTAAAAGTGCCAAAAATTCACCAGTTCTGGAGATCTGATTAGATGCCAAGCAGTCTAAAGGATGAAAGCAGATATTGCCTTCCTTTGCTTTCCACTAATTTCCAAATTGAAGGCTATGTAGGAGTACTCCTCATACCAGGTTTCTTTTAAAGTGCTGAATAGTATAAAAAGCTTTCTGGATAAGAAATAGTTAAGTCTGAAAGCAAACAAATACAGCAATATCCGATCTTCCTTCTCCTCATCCCTCCATTCCCCCTTTCCCCCAAAAAATCTCTGGAAACCCTCCGTGTCATAATCTGCCACTCAATCATTCTGTGATTTATCTTTCTATTTACAGTTCTGCAGTACAGCAGGCCATAAGGAAAAGCTGAAAGGATCTCATTTCTTTTATTTTCCTTTCTGGAAACTGGTCAGCAGTCCCATATTTGGAATGTCAAGGAAATTCTTTGGATTACCATGAAAAGGATAGGACAGAAGGACAGAATAAATCTTTTTTGGCTCTCCGGTTTCAAAGGGCCTCACACAGAAAGGACCAGTTCATCATCACAGTCCTCAAGAGCTACTTAGCTAATTAAGCACTTTAGATGAGCAACACAGTTGTTTATGAATATTGAAATCTTACAGGCACTGTACCTGACAACTCATGCTTTGGAAAAGGCTCTTACACAACTCATACTTTGGAAAACACGGAAGAGTTGATTTGGTATAAAAATAAGCCAAAGCAAAAATCTCTGGAAAATTCTGGTCAAACCACACATTGTATCATATGTACTGTACTGGCACAACTCATTTTGTATTTCCAGTCTCTTACAAGACAGCTTTACATCTCTGCTTTTCCTCATTCTTACCAGAATTTATTTCACAAAACCAGTCCTTTCCTTTCAAATACTTTAGCTGTCTGCACTGAAATCTATAAAATCCACTTCAGAAAAAAATGTGCTGCCACCAGTTATCCTCCAGCACATTCTCACATTTTGCATTCTCTCATACACACACACATGCACCAAAAAAAAAAAAAAAGCCTTCTCTGACCTCTCTCTTTTTCCCCTAAAAAAATAATCAAGCTCCAGCTTCCCTAGAGTCCCTTCCTTGGTCAACGGTAACCAGGGAAACCAGATACTATGGTAACTCAGGGATGAAAACCCATACATTCACTTTTCCTTAAACTCCACACTATACTGAAAGTCCCCATCTCTTCCCCCTCCTAGCTGATGAAGTCACTACAACAGAAGTAGTGGTAGTAAATCCCCATCCACACTCATTCAGTCTTCCAAGCTATGTAAATATGTACTTTCCGCATTCTTCCCCTTTTTATTTTTAAGTGCTCTGCTATTTGCTGAACCATTACATGTTCATTTCAGTTTGCTATAAATGAGATCCACTCTGAGGGTGCTCATCTGTGCTCTAATTGCAATACATTTTCTTTTTTTTCTTTTTTTGAAATCTAAAGTTATTCAAAGTATACGAATGCTTTTTTTTGGTTGAAGGCAGCAGATGAGAGATGCTGTTAAGGTACTAAAGTATCCTATAGCACACAGTCCATGTCAGTGGGAAAAGCACAGCCCTTTATTTCCAGTGACTTCATCAAAATCTTTATCCACCTTAATATAGAACTAGGCCTTTCAGATAGTTACTCCCTGTAGTGAACTGGCGAAGGATGAATATAGATGGGAAAGCTGCATGATCTCATTCAGCATCATGCAGACCGTTGAACAGGTAGTTCTCCTTCCTGTTTAGAAAATGAGAGCACTGACCCACTGCATACAAATTTACCTAGCCACGCAAGATGGTATTTTTTCAGTTGCTTCTTGTCACCAGTAAAGGAAAGGAGGTTCAGCCTATCCCTGTGGACACTTTCCATATATTATGAATGTTTTCTAAAAACGATAAGAAATGCTATATCAGACTAAGTGTTAGCATTAAAAAGAATATTACTGATTTATTACATATCTCCATCTCCAGCTTGATTCAAGAAATGAATGATGCATCTAAAATTAGCCTCTCCGTGTAGAACTTACCAATTCTGTAAATATTCAATTTTATGTAATTGGTTAACTGGGAAATGTGCCAAAATCTATTTTTGCAGAAATTCACTGGGACTGAGGAAAACAACTTTTTGACATCTCTTCTGCTTTTCAGTCAAGATCTGATCAGGGTCCTAAGTTGAAAAATATTCAACAAAGTCTGAATGATATCCAGTGCTGCATTCCTATGCATATATTTACATTACAGATCAACTTTTAAAGAGTTTATAAAAAGATAGCTATGCAAAGTAAAATTTAGGTTGATTAATATTCTGTATTTGTTTTGCCATAGTTGCACATATTTGTTGTGAATAAAAGTTCTCTTTTGGAACTCCCTTCTTTTGCTTGATATCTGGCAAAGCTGCAATCCCGAGAATGGGGAAGGAACATATTTAAAAGAATAAAATAAAAAATAGAATGATTTAATATGACAGATAATCTACAAAAAAACTGAAATTCAAAACAAAAGATGTGATTCATTTTTATTCTGAGAATCACTTTCCACAGCAGTTCTGCAAGAAGCTTTGTTTCACTGAAACTAATAGCATTATAACAGTAAAAAAACTCTAATTTGTTAGGGTGGCAATTAGAGTCAAATATACTCACAGCTTCTGTGGTTTGGGTATCTGTCCACTAAGATTTGACCGGAGAACAGGCACATACTTCACACAGGCCACTGAACTTCCTCATATAATTTCCCATAGCAGAATGAGAGAGGAGTAGGAGAGAAACAACACATCCTGGAGTTTATTTTAGGAAAGTGCAATTTTTGCACAACATCTTGTCCAGGGACGATTCTAAACCAAATGCAAGACTTGCTAAAGGAGATCTGACCTCCCACTTACTTATGGACAGATTAGTGACACATGCGTAAAGGCCATGGACTCCTTTCTCTAGTTCTAAGAGCAGTTCTAAATGTGCACAAAAGGACCCAGCCACAGCTTGTGGCACTGTAAGTATCCACAGGTAGTTTAAGTATTATACTCTGCTTGTCAGCAGCCCTGACAATATTTAACAGCGATCAGGAGGTGAGATGCCAGTCTCCGTACCATCTACTGAGCCTAACAGAGGTATTCAGAAACTGCTTTTATTTAAAAAAAAAAGTATCATTTTTATTTTTGAAAGAGAACTATTCAGTCTAAAACTAAAAGGGACTGCAGAAAACAAATACAGTCTGTTATTGAGCTGTTACATGTATAGTTTGAGAAATAAAGAGAGAAACTCATGGCCTCCAGAATCACTCTTTGCTTGTTTGGCAAGTCAAGATGAGTTATTGCACATGCATATTGCAGAGGAACAAAACAGAAAATAAAATTACTTCATTGATTTTGTTCTGGTGTATGTAAATAACATTATTTATATGTCTGCCCTTTCCAAAAGAAAAAAAAAAAAGTTTGGTTCAATTTGCCAATCAGTATTTTTAATACCATTTTCCTATTTCCCTACTTCCCCACCTAAGACTCAGCAAACAGTACCAATATGAAAAGAATTTATATTCATTTTGTAATTTCTTATTGTACTGATGATTTCAAATAGAATTAAACTTTCTTAACAATTCTCTAACTTCATACCAACATAGTGATTTAGAAAAAGCAAAGCTGTTGACATATTTCAAGCACTGATGTTTTACACTGCTGGTGGTCAGAACTGTTAACACAAACTTAACTTTTCTGAGTATATATTAATCAAACAAAGCTCTAATCCAGTATAAATATGTGCTTCCATTGTAAAATGAATACTGTTTCGATAGGAAAAGAATCTATACACCACTAATTTGAGGGAAGAAAACACAATCTATTAATCTATAGATCAGTTTCAAGGAGGTTCATTTTTAAGCCAAAATCAGCCACTGTTTGTGAATAGTTAAGAATATGTATCTGAAGGACAGTCACTTGAGGGCCGAAGCAATAACCAGTCTGTCAATCATCTTAACAAGCTTAAACAAATATTGATTTTGTGCGTAGATGCACACAGTATAATATGCACACATTTAGGAACGATAATAAAAAATGTAATCTATTGCACTTTTCTCACTAAATACAAAATGCCAACAATAATCTGAAGAATTGTAAGAAAATTGTTTGCTTGGCAAATCCTTCCTCAACAGATGTTGAAATAAATCTAGAGTTCCTTGATGTGACATATCTGAACTAACTGCTCAGATTGAAACACCACCTGCAATTACAATTGTTGCAGCTTAGTCTCTTTAGAGACAAGAAAGCATACTGGATAAAAATAAAATATTGCTTTCGTCATCTTTCAAGACAAACTGTAAAGTTAAAAAAAGAGCACCTTCTCAATGTTCATAAATGACAATCTTAATATGGTTAAAATAATTTTGCCATATTGTTTGTATCTCTAGCTAACTGAAGGGCAGTTTAATGTTGTATATGAGTTTCACATCTGTTCTCTTAAACTCTTGCAGACTCTTCTAATAATCAGAATATATTGATATCCTTGATATTCCTGAACAAACACATCAGAAAAAGCTCCAGAACAAATGCTGCGCTTCCCTATATTATAAATGACCAAAATTTTCAAGGACTGTGAATTACTAGTTCTAATCTTATAAAATATTTAGTACGGTTCAAACATTAGCCAAAATTCTTATCTCATATCTTGTCACAGCCAGAGTTTAATCAATGAGCTATTGTTTTCTTCCTAAAGTTTCAGAATTCAGTTTGAGTCTCCAAGATTCTTGTTCTCAGAAGTGAAATCAGTTTTCATAAATGGTCATATCATATAAACTACTATTGACACAATTAGACTAATCATTAGAAGGGGCATCTTCAAGAATGAGCCTCAAAATTAATTTTTAAATATGAAGTAAAATTAAAAAAAAAAAAAAACTTTAAAAGATTAACCTAAACTGAAACCATACTTTTCCATAAGCTTTAGAAAAATTAGGTGGGTGAATAGATTAGATTTTGAAAATTGGAATTGAAATACACTATTAAGTATACTCAACAAAAATGAGTGAATAAATACAGGTAAAATAATACTGTCATGCTATGCAAAACAACCTATTAATCTATTGTGAAAGAAAACATGCAAATATGTTTCAATATCTTTCATTTTTCAGAACAATATTCACATTCATGAATTTTATGTTGCTTCCCACTTTTCAAATGTTTGAGTGCTTCTGTAGTGAAATCACTTTTAAAATGCAAGTACAAAAAGAAACACATTAATTATTATGATAAACACAATGATAATCGGTGCTCTGCAAGCTAACAAACTTGCAATTAGATCAGCAAAACTAAACAGAAATAGGAAGGCTTTTCCACAGAGAAGCAGATTCAAAAAGCTAAACTAAAGAACATTCAAAATTATTACGTGCAAAAACATAACCCAATCTGTCACTAAAAGTAGTCTACCTCTCTAATCCCTGCTGTTATAATACTGTGAGGTCTTTTTCATGCAACGCACATTTTTCTTTAAATAACATTTTCCATATTGCTTCTCTCCAGGTAGCAAGGTAGCTAATGTTGTTGGACGAACATCCCATTTACAGCCGACTAGGAATGACTCACTCAGAAGCAGTAATCTAGCAATGAGAGCAATAAGAGCACATCTTAACAATAAAAGACTCCTTAAATTTACCTGCCGATCAAGGGAAAACCTTTTCCACAAGAATTTAATTCATGAAATGAACCAGTCAAGGCAACAAAAAACTACATGCATCTAAAAGATGTTCTGAGGTCACGAATAGGACCAGCATGTGCTCTTCACTTACACTTCAAAACAGTGTTGTCACTTCTCATCAATTCTTGGAATGTCTCATACATGTCAGGTGACAATTTCAAACACAGTTGTTCAAGAATTACACCCAGGTCAGAAAAATCTGATTGGCTCATAACAACCAAAAAGCAGTCTATTCCTTGTGGACCAACACTTTCAGATAAAAAAAGATATATAAGATATGTAGGCACTTAAATAAATAAGTATTCTTATTTTTACATAAAATAATGTAGCTCCTAACCAAATACAGAAACCTGTTCTTAAATTACTGATACTAGTACATTTGTTGTTGGTCCAAATGGGTGGAGAGAGGGTTTAGTATGTTCTACAGTCATGATGGTAAACAACTGGCATTACCGAAAATTTTCTTACTAGCACCAATCTGAACTTACCAACAACTTACCATACTGAAGTACGCACTCCAGCACTTTCTAAAATAGATTTTGTACCAGACAATAAAAGCTTTGTCACAATTGTTCTAAAGAAAAAACTTAGACAGCCAATAACATAGGTTAAAACAGAGTATGTTACAGTAATTGCCAGAAGTAGCTATTTCTTTAAATATAGTCCTCTTAAAAAAAAGAGAATTATAGTCTCTTAAGAAAAGACTTAAAAAAGCAGAGATGTTTTTCTCATGAAAACCTTTAGTTTCTTTGAGTGATGTTACTGCCACTATTGTAAGAGTCTCTAACACTCAACTGCCATTATTGATCCTTAAGATCTGAAACACCAGCTTCTCAAGTGTCCTTTATATAAAACACTAAGGACATTGATATACCTGTTTTCTCTTTTGAAGAAGCACACATAACTCAATCATTCTACACATCACCTTAATTGATTGGCTTATTTCTAAAGGTATGTGGCAATTTACCTGCAGCATACTAGTCCCTAACTCATAAAGAGTGATCGGTAAACCTTTTAGTGTTTGTTAAAAAGAATATTCAGCAGGAAAATATTTTCTTGAACAATGGTTCAGTCGCTGTAAGGTCAAAGAAATAGATACACTGAATGTAATTTCTAATGTATCTTTTTATTCTGAGTGAAGGCATAAGGATGAGCATGTTGTTTAAATTCACTCTGACCCTCTTGCTTAGTTTTTAATAATATTTATTTTGTGGGAGCTCATAAATTCGGAAATTTAGAAGAGAAGATTTCTAGTGAAGTAATGAGCCAAAATATGACAAAACATCAATCAAAGAAGCTGGTGACTTCTGACCCTTTCTGGGCTTGGTTTTATGACTTTCATATCTTTGAAGTTATGAAAAGGAGACAAGATATGACAGGTGCTGTGCTTGGAGAAACCACTTAGTCAATTTAATTCCAGCCACCTGTGAGTAACTCCACACAACTACTTCAGCGAATTCAAAAGTATTCAGCTCCCTGTTTTCACAGCAGTAACATGTAGACTATACAAAGGCTAAGGGGTCTTCCTGGCTGTCTTTCATTCAACCCATTGACTAAGAGCAATATTTTAGTTAAATAGAAGTGCAAACTATGTTTCCACAGTGTAATATATGAAACAGGAAATATTAATCAGAGAAAGAGTTCAGAATATGAAGAAATTTATATGCAATGCAAAGTAAGACTGCAGGAAGTCTTTAAATAAAATACATACTCCTGTATGAGAGATGGAATATAAGATAGGGTTAGAGGCTAAATCAGATAAAGGAGAAACCCCAAACCTTTTTTCCGGACCTTTCGCCAGACCCAACTGTGGGGTGTGATAAGGTTTGGAGAAGAAGTTTTTGTGTGCAGAAGAAAAGTTACCCAAGGGGATGGTAACTGGGGAAGCAGTTGCATGTTAGACTGTATTACAGCATACATGGCATCCTCTAACAGCTACAGGTAAACAACTGGCAGACTGCCACGAGCACAGAGAAACAGAAAGGTAGGCAACGTTGTTTTAATATTTTTTCATATTTCAATGGTTCCTACCTAATACAGAATGGGTAACTTATAAAAGAAAATTTCAGAAATTAGATTTCTTAAAGTTTGTGATATGTTGGGTGAGGATAAAGGAAGATGTAAGAAAAGGGAGGAGGAAAGTAAGTGTGTGTCTTTTTGGGCCAATTTTCTCTCCTGCCTGAGGCTGCCACTTTGGTAATAACTTGAGTTTCTAGCACCTTATATTACACAGGAGGTTCAAGACTTGGTGAAAAGTTATGTACAATAAAACCTGAAGTATGTGTAGAAAGAACAGTATTTCAGTTAATATTTTTAGCCATGGCTTTGTTAAAACTTGGTTTTCTAGCAGGAGTTTTTTGGCTGAAATTCTATCATTCCAGTGCAGAAAAATGATATACTTGATTTTTGATTAAAAAGGAAGAGAGACAAATAGAAGGAAAAAGAGAGAGAGAGAAAGAGAGAAGGGGAAAGGGGAAAAAACAAGGAGAGGGAAAGAGAGGAGAGAAAAAGAGACAGACAGAGAAAGAGAGGAAGAGACAGAAGCTCCTAGCCTTTGAATAGACAAAACATTTGGATCCTTCCTCTTACAACTTTCCATCATGTGTCAGTACTGACTTTTTGCATCGAATACCAGAGATCATTTGCATTTAATGGACAGACTCTTTAATGTTTTTGGAGGAAGCCGGGGAAAAATCCTCTGCTCCCTTAGGAGAATAAGCCCGGGAGCAAGGTCCAGCAGTTCTACTACCTTATACGATCTTGCCCTTCAAATACTTGGAGCAAACTTCCCAGAAAGAAATGCATCCTACAGTGGAAATTCATACTAAATTGTAAGATTGCGAAGTTGGAACTTGGGAACTTCATATATAGGCAGGTAGATGGGTGTCAAAACTGGTCCTCGCTCAACAGCAGACAAAAAATTACCAGGGACAGGGAACATCCTTCCTTGGTTCTACTACGAAGGTATACTCTGGGAAAAGATAATCCTCCTGAACAGTTCACTTCCATTTGGATGGCAGAAGAAAGGGGACATGGAACTATTGATACTCATTTCCTATGTACGTATGAATTGTATATGACAAATACAATACTTAGCATTACCACTCGGCATTTGAGCCTGTCTCATTTCCACCTTTAACAACAATTTTATGCATGGACATTTTGTATGCCTATATATATATATATATATATATATAGATACCTATGTTAGTAGAATAATACAGAGAGTATTTCTTGCCATTGATTATGCATCTTCTAACACAGAAAATGTTAGATGTTAGTAAAGTAAAATTTTGGCTCTGTAGATAGGGAAAGTTTATCTGTGAACTTTCTTTTTGGTGATGATATGAGATTGAATTGATCTTGCTAAACCATATAATCGTCACACCATAGCCTGCAATGTATGAATCAGCCAGCACAAACACTAAGATTCCTATTCTCGATACCCAGACATAGGTAAAATTGAAAGCAACTTCCCAAGCACAATCCAGAAAAAAAAGTGCCCATCAGAAACGCAAAAGAGGTAGGACAGTAGCGAGAAGAAGAGAAGTGGGAAGAAAATCCCATACCATAGAGGATACGCACAAAACAACAAGGAAGAATTTGTAATGATTATTTTAAAATATTCTAATGACAGATATTTTTCTTAGGATAGTTGAGGTGAACACACAATGATGTAGAGCTCATGCTTAGCTCAGAATACCCTAGGACCAGGCATCTGTATTTTCTTCTAGGTCAAATTAAGCTCATGTAATAAGGTAACAGAAAACCACTGATGGATATTGGCTGAGGACACGGATGTCAAACTTCCACTAGGTAGCAGAAACACTGCTTGACAGAGAAAAGTATTCGTTAGTGACCTTCCATCTACTGCAGAGCACCTTGAGTTGTCTTGGCACAGTGACTTGCCATATGGAGTGATGTGTGACCTGTGTTAATTGTGTTCCTATCAAGACATTTTGTTCAGTCTCCACAGAGGTGTTGTGATGGGAATTATTGGCTACATATGGCAGCAGCAATACACGAAAATTTGCAGCCTTTTTAGGACATGTGCAGCTATCTAAAAGAATTGATCAATTCCACATCACAATCCCAACAATTTTTCTACAGTGCTACTCTCTGATACCAAAAAATAGTCTTGTGATACTAACGACAATATTGCTTAATATGCTAATAATGAGACAATTAACTAAGTTGCCCTTATAAATTTTGTTTCTGATCAGCATCTGTTTATACCTCTGTATTGGGTAAAGCTGGTTTGCTCTTTGTTTCAAAAGATGTCTTTTTTGTCTTCCTTTAGAAGATAACCCTGAATGCAAATACATCTGTTTATACTGAATGATCACATCAGTCTTTCTCTATAACCTAGTTTGCTTCTGCCTCTTTCATGAGGATCAGCCTCCATTTTCATAATAATCTTCTTTCTAAAACTGTTTTCCCCTGTTGTTGCTCCAGCTGCCTTCTCATAGAAACTGAAGTGATACCGCCAGCCCTCTGGTTGCAGCCACTTTCTCGCCTGTGGCTACTACATGCCAGGAGCTTTTCTGCATCATTCTCTCTCACAGTCTATGTCTAGTGTAGGAATTCCCGAGGTGGGAACCGCAGCACTAACAAGTGGTATGTGAAAAGCAGTGCTGCTGGTTTTTCTTCAGAGAAAACAAGCAGTAGCTTATGATTGGCAATGATTATTGGCCTAGCAGCTGAATACCCTTTTTTTTGAAACCATGCACTGCCCATCACAGGAACAGGAGATTCTGTTAGTACCACTAAGAAAAAACAATGCTGTCCTCTTTCAGCAATGGCAATTGCAAAAGGAATTGTTTGGGAAAGTCATATCCACTAAACCTTACTTGATTTAGGCCGTCTATCCTTTCATTAAAAGAAATGAAATCTGGGGATTTGTTTGCACAAGAAACACTAAAGAGCAAAACTGTACTATACTTCATAGTTGCACCAAAAAGCACAGACTGGACAGTCTATCAAGTTACCAACATCCTGTTCCTTACCAGTGAGAGCTGGTGAATTTCATATAGCCCATCTGTCAATCTATCAATATCTTAACAGATTAACAAGTTCTGGTTTATTTGATTTGGTATTTATAGATTTTGATGACCAGTGTTGCCAAATAATGCACAATGTTTGAAACACATTGTGCATTTTCCCTAGTCTCTTAATATTAAATAATACATTCTGACACAAAACAGAGCAGAGTACCTGGAAAGTGCTGCTGAAGAGCGCTCAGCAGTATGCTAGTTAAGCATGACCACAACAGTAAGGACTAATCTAAAATTTGACCTCTCACAATTTTGGCTATATTAATAAGAGATTTCTCTTTTCATTGTCATCTAATTTAGCTCTAGTGCAACTCAGCTGAAGGCCTCTACTTTCCAGTTACCCTCAGTTTTTGTTGTCAAGACAAATAAATTCAAACAGAAAATTAGAAAAACAGTAGTACTACTAATACAAGCTCTATTTTCAACAAGTTTTTTCTAAATGCTAATAGATTTGTAGCTAAACTTTATAAAAAAGAAAGGATGAATAGGCTATAAATAAAGTATGTGGGGTGCTCTGTTATTTGAATCCAAATACACCTAGGGTCAAAAAAAAGTCTTCAATTAAGCAGAAAAGTAACTGAAGTGAGATACATGAGTATAGCTAAAACATACAACAATTCTCTTTCAGAGAGCCATCGGATTAAAGGTTTTTTCTGTTCCACAGAGGTGGCTATGGGAATACTAAGAGAATTATTTGAAGATAATGAGTTTCATCTGGTCTGACGCATTCTCATTAATATTGATGATATGCAAGTTGTAAAGAACTCATTTTGATTTGGAAAACCTCAACTAAAATAGGCAAAATAGTGAGACAGAAGGGTGCTGAAATAAAGTTTTTGCTTGTATAAATTGCAAATATAATAGCATATATATATATATATAATGTATGTAATATATTATACATAATGCATGTATTATAGCAAAACAATAGGTATTATTTCCATCCACCACAGCACTGCGTTATCTGTCACACCGTGGGTATGTGTTCAATGATATGAAGAACAGGCCCAAATACAGCTGAAAGAGGAAGCTGCAGAAGTGAAGTTATATGGCTTAAAGTTCTCTACTCACAGTAACAACCTGCCTATTTTGACTATCTCAAAAAAAGTTCAGTCAAATACAGAATATTAAAAAATATTCTCTTTACCTAAGCAACCCGTGATGAACATTGCCACACATTCAATGAATTTAAAAACGCTGGATTTGTGAGAAGGTAGCTCAAACATGATTCTCCTTCCCCACCCTCGCCCAAGCATTTCCAACTATAGAAATCCTCATAAAAACACCAGGATTTTTATCCCAGAGCAATGTAACTTTATTCAACACCCCAGGTTGCTATGAGAAGTCTACTTCAGCAATACTCCTGTGTACCGTGTTTATTACTTTTAAGAAAGAAACAGAACTAAGGCTACAAAGCAAGAGTAACTGAAATATTTTCAACATTTTGATCATATGAACTAATAAAGATTCTTCTCCCAGACCTAAGATCCTTGAAGTAAATAGTTTCTGAAAATAAATTATTTTTCATTTTCCATATTAAAAAGAATAACAATGAATAGAGAGGGCAAAAGTGTCTCTTCAGAAAATGTTCTTTAAGCAGTTTGCCTTTTCCTTTTGAAGAAAAGTGAGCATTAGAAGGCTGGAATAGTTGAGCCTTCATGTGACTTTGCAATTCACTTGAATTTAAAAGTCATGCACATTGGTGAGGCATAAGATTACAGGTATTTACAATAGTAACCTCATTTTATTTCTCTCCTAAGGTTTATTATTTGTTATTATGTGATCTCATTTTTCAAAAAGGCCCTGATTCAGGAAAGCACTCCTATCACCTATTGCACTTCAATTCCTGGGAGTAGGGTATATTTAAACCAAATTGCCTATGTGTGATTTCTGCATGTAACTGCTGAGAAAGTTTCTTGCAGGAATCATCCCTGATGATCTGATAAATGTAACACATTTTTTCAGTAGATATACAGTTATAAACAAGGCTTCAGTTATACTGAAACAGCTATTATATCAATTAACAATAACAGCAATTATTCTACAGCTTTGTGTCCAAGCACTAAGTCCATCAGGAGTCACAAATATTTTCTTTTCTGCAATCTTTCAACCATTTTACAACCAAAATTAAGAAGAAAAGGAAGCTCTTTTTGTTACTAGAATGATTAATGGATGATAAGTAAAAAACTTAAGTGAGTTTTTCTGAATTTTTTTCTGAAACTTTTCCTATTCATTGGATGTATAAAACAAAACATAGGTAGTAAAATCTTAATGCTCGACTAGTTTGTAAAAGATGCTACCAGCATTCACAGTTTATTTCCATAAACACAAATTCTAATTCTGGCTATAGAACATCATTATTCAGACAGCCCAACATACAACTGCCAGCATTGAAAAGATTTTTTTTTTTTAGTTCCCATTTTAGATGAACCGTGACAGTTGGTCCTTCACTCTGGTAGTAACTACTCAAAAACACTTAAAGGAAGAAAAGTTTAAAAACTGGAAAATAAAGATATATCTATCAATGAAAAGATTACTTGCTATTTATCTAGCATTTAATTCAAAAAGGTTTGGAATTAATGAACAGCAGCTCATTTAGAAATCTGGAGTATATCAGTTACAGTCTTCCTTATTTCAGCATTCTACTTTTCCTACATTAAATCATCAAATGGGGAAAGTTGTCAGAGAAAGCTTCAGAAACTGAGAAAAACTGAAAAACAAAGCTTGGCTCATTTTTACTTTAAATCACAGAGTGTCTAGATTCAAATGTGTCTAGATTTTACAGGATTCTTGGAACAATATTTAACACTGCATGATTTTTATGAGGTCCTATATTCTGCAAACACCAGAAAGGTCAGAACCACCTGATAATGGTGCATTAGCCTATTTCTGGCATGCAGATAAAGTGGATGTGAGTGGGTGCAAGACAAACGACATAAGCATTCTTATAAATCCATAGATATGTGTGGATGCTACACAGTATTCAGGTTTTATTGGTCCATAAAATCAAGACTTTTTTTTTGTCAGAAATTCAAACTGACTTCTCTTGAGCAAAATAGAAGATCAGGTATATCCTCTGTATCTTGGGATGATGGCATTAGACTATGACTTATAATGTGGGAGTTGGTATAGCACTTGTATAACTGGAATAAGAATAGATAAATAAATAAGCAGAGTGACAATATCTTCCTAGCAAAACTCAAGCTCAGCAAAGAAAGAATTCGGTATCTCCTGAGGCCAATGCAATCTCAGTGTACACTATGTTGTACTGAAGTAGACTGTAAGTAAGCCAAAGAGATAAGCATTAAATCTACCCTTTAAAACATTGCATTTTCTCATTCAAAGAGGTTCATTAAATAAATCTGACATACAGCACTGAAAACTCTTTACACGCTGCAAACATTTCCTTACACATCAACAATAATACAGAAGCCTAAGCCTGATCCTAAAGATTTTATTTTGAAACTTTGGTGAGGAATTGAGATTTCATCTCATCCAAATTGAATTAAATGCCTTAAATTAGCAATACAATTTCAGTATTCCTGAGCTCTCATGAATCTAACTGACAGGTGAAGAAAGACCTCCAGCTCAGACACACAACATACTTGATCAAGACAGAGGTGAACACAGCTCAGTCATATTTAAAACATTCTTTCATATATTTTTAATAAAACAACCAATACAAATTCAAAACCAACTTCATAAATCAAACATTTTTCAATGTATGAAGCTTCAAGGTTTCCCCTGTTATGGCTGTGAGCATGCCTGTCTCTAAGACACGGGTTTTGCACTTGAATGCTTGAGGTTTTATGAAAGGTTTATTGGATTTCATAGTCCCTTAAGGGGAAACCCTTTAAATGTCTTTGCAATTATAAGTCTAATAACAATTTCAGCTCTTGGACAGAGCCTTGACTTGACAAAGATAAGGAACTGGAAGTTGCTCAGTCAATACAAAGCTATTAATCTCTGTCACCCCGCTGTCATTGTGGCTCAGGAAAACAATGTAGTTTCTTGACCTACGTGAAGTCATGTAGTGATTTTATTCAGGGTGTCAGCATTCATCAGTACAGATTTTGTCACACCCTGACTCTCTTGAAGAGCTCTCACTTCTTTATCTTGACTGTGTTGACATCCTTCAGATACCAGTAGTTTGTTTCAGTTTCTGCTTATTATTATTATTTAGCACTTACTCATGTGTAAAACCTGTTAAGAGAAAAGTTTTAAACTGGTACATAGGCAGTTTCATGACAACTTCCTGTGTCCTCGAAAATATTTTTAATATAACAAATGCTCTGTGTGGTTGCAATGGTCAAATGACAGTTAATTTTATTAATCTGATGTAAAATTAGAGTATTATTTTTCTTAGGGGGGTGCTTTTAATGTCATCTTTCTCTGACCTCCAAACGACCCTGGTATAAAAAGTTGACCAAACTCTCACTATATTATCCAGGCAATGTTATAGATCATTAGCTAGAACTG
>JAUBNY010001040.1:383928-437026 GCA_032275445.1 Crypturellus soui
AATAATTAGTTTTCAATCTGAAAGCTTGTTGCAGAAGCCAAATGAAGTACTTTAAGCAAAGTAATAATAAATCTGATATCAATCTCTGTTTTCAGATAGAGTGGAGAGAGAATAGGCTATGTATTTAAACTCTATCATTTTTGAAGTACGGACTTTAATCCTAAATACTTGAAATCCAGAAAAGCCTTATTGCAGCCATACTGTCTGAGATTGGTTGGAAATCCATTCCATAGAAAGCATTCCTTAGCTAGCCTTTGTATCAAATATGACCTACTCTTAGTTATTAGATGAAAAATGCTTCCCAGAAGAAGCTTAAATATTGTTTAGGGAAAGAAATATAAGATGATGATGAGCTTTCCTGAAAGGGCTACTTTTAATTCTATGTTTCTATAATTTGAACAAAACCTATCCTAAGAATTGTCCAAAGCTGTCCTAAGATGTCCTAAAATGAATTCAATGTCTCGTATTGTCTCCTGGAAGTAAATACATAAATACAGATATGTGTGTGTCTGTACGCACACACAGTTGTGCAAATGGAGAAAAATATGGTTGCATGCTTAAAATTTCATGGATCTAGACAAAGATACCATAAAGTATTCTGCTTTCATGGCTGTGCTGGATTATGTAGCAATGTATTCCTGAATGATACTCCTAAACGTTTTTTAAAAAGAAAACAAAATTCATGGAAGAGTAAAACATAAGCAGTTGTTAGGGCTAATAAATACTTCTAACTCTTTTTTATTTTTTTTTTTTTCTGCTTAGTATGTCTTCTCAGGCAGAATTGAGAAGTATATTACAGAAACTTTCATAAAGTAGAACTAGTAGAACTGTTAATACTCTTTTATTTCATGAACCTGAGGAATAAATTTCAACTTCTTCCCTCTATATAGTCATAACCTGATGATTTATTTTTTTATATCTTGGTATTTTCAGATATCTTACACAGATTACCAGTGGATACCTTGAAATTTCTAGACATACAGTGTACTGAGAAATATTTCTGAAAGTGTTCTAAATTGTGTTCTAAGTTATTTTAACATTAAAAATGTCTTTGACATTGTGTGGTTTTTTTTTGAGAAGCTTCATTTGTGTTTGCATACATTCTTTCCAGAACAGTGTTTTTCATTGTTAGAACAAAATGGACTTTTTCACAGACTATTGATTTGAATGCAATTGGAAGAGCAAGGATCTAGTAGAGTACCAAACCACATGTCCAGAAAGTTTCTATAACAACATCCATGAGCCAAAAGTAATCTGGACAATCTGGAAAATGTAGTACATTTAGAAGAGTGAATGTAGGAAGACTGCAGTGTATAACTTTTTCTACCAAAACGGCTCTTCACTTTTTCTGATCATTGACAGAAGAAGGTGGTAATCATTCTTATAAGTCGATTTCCATAGGTTAAAAGCTGTGTTTCATAGTAGGGCTATATTTGGAACTGTCATGAACTGGATGCTCATCGTTCTAATCTATAGTCAGTAGATTTCTAAAACAAATCATTATCAGCCTCTTTTAAAGGAAAACACAATTCTTCTCATGACTGAAATGTAGTTTTATCTATAAAACTCAAAGTGGACTGGGCTATATGCACCCTTTCACTTTGGAAAGGCTTTTGAGTTAAGTTACAAGTGACATTTCTATTCTTCCCCTACTGCCTCCAGTCACGGTCTAAGGAAATTCTTCTCCTGTCGAGGAATTGCAATAGCTGTTGATTACTTTTGGAAACGAGGTCACAGAAATATTACTGTGTTTGTTCCACAGTGGAGAACAAGACGTGATCCCTCCATCACAGGTGAGACAAATAATCTCCTTTTTATTATTATCATAATTTTCTTTATGAACTAGGTTATAAATAATTGGATACTTCTGGGAATAAAGTACGGAATAAAAACTTGATAAAACTAAACCGTGAGAGTTCTGGTTGCTCAGTGTGCATATCTTCGTTCATTGCACAGCTTGGGACACTCTCCAGAATGCTTTACAATCCAGTTGACATGCCATAGGTGGAGACCATTTATTTTTACTAGAGGATTTTGATTTCTGGTTTCAACCTCTTTCATTCTTATAATATTAGTAGATCTGCAAGCATCAACAGGATATTCCTGTAGATAAATAGTGCACCTTCTCTGCTAATTATATCTCAGACTAATAGTCGAATATCTAAATACCATAGAAAGTTTTTATTTATAAAATTGAATAGTTGTTTCATTTTTTTAACAGAGCAGCATTTCTTAACACAGCTCCAGGATGTTGGAATACTGTCTTTAACCCCTGCAAGGATGGTTTTGGGAGCAAGAATTGCTGCTCATGATGACAGGTATGGAACACATGTAGCATTGTAGTCTTTATAAACATCTGACTAATGGTTGTAACATTAATAGTGAATATATGATAGCATTATCCAGCTCATAAGGCTATTTAGAAAGAAACTATGCATCCAACTTACGTCAGAGCTTTACATCTATTACATCTAGAAATCTGTTTCTTATGGTAGTAAATATGTAATTTTGTAACATTTTTATACATAGTTTCCAGAAATTAATGGAGAATAGAAAACTTTTCATGGCAATTTTAACAATTTTTTGTTAAATTAATCCATTTCAAGTTTCATCATTTCTCTTGAGAAAGAAATGAATTTTCTAACAATGTTTTATGTTTTCCTGATCATAGTCTTCTTTCTGAATATACTCTAACTCTAGAGAACATGAGTATAAATCAGCTACTGATAGTTACTATTTTGTTTTGTTTTTTTAATAACATTGTGCCACCTGGGCAGGTATTTGGATCTGTCTATTTGTAATGTTTAGAGTAGTAAATTTCCAAGCTATTTTGAGTAACAGAGTTCAACTTCAGACTTTAGGGATCATCTTTCAGCAAACAAGACAGATGTAAGCTTTAGGTTGTGGAGGTTTTGAGAGAGAGAGAGGAGGGCAGTCCTCTAGTGATTACCTACTATATATCACTATTGCCTACTTCTGCCAGTCTCAAGACATAGTTTAGAGTGTGCTAACAAGTTCTTTCCACAGGCAGCTTTCCTAACTCTGCATGGATAAGCAGTTTGCAGCTTTGTAATTGCATTTATCAGCTAGCTGCATTTCACTGGACTTCAATTTCTGTCTTCTAAATTAATAATCATTCCCACTTTATTTTTTGAGCTGCAAAATAGTAAAGTCCTTGTATCATGGGTATGCTTGTTCTTGTTAGGTTGCACAGTTGTGTACTTGTTTACAAAACTCGATGTGCAAAAGATCAGTTAAGTGCAATACACTTTGAATATCTTCCCTGTTAAAATAAAATGACTAATGTTAATATATAATAAATTTACTTTTTTTTTTTCCTTCTGTATGTATAAGGCAGCAAAGTAGGAGTTTTATTGCACACTACCTCTACGGCTGTTATATTTTATATACACACAGCTTTCATATAACATGCTGCATGGGTTTAGTAGGTACAGTTGAGACTACTTTGGAAATCAGTGTTGCATCAACCCACTTGCACTTAGTGTCAAAACTGTACATGTCTCCTTTAAAAAAAAATACACACACACATTCAGTCTCTACTAAAGTAGCTTCCATGCAGTGTTTCAACTTACCTTAAAACAGATAAACAAATGATGTTTTTAATTGATAAATCAGTAGCTACCATTTGTCTTAATTGTTTAACAAAAGATGGTAGCATTACTCATGCTGACAAGTGCTGATAGACCAAGCAAGTAACATGTATAACAGTCTTGCAGAAGAAAGACATCACTGTTAAGCAAAAGAATCATGTGGAAATAACTTGGTTTGAAAGTTTATGAAATACTGTATTCTTCTGTAAATGTACCATTTACCTTTACAAATACTTCAGATTCTTTTGTCTTTGTAACCTTCCATAATGACTCTGCTGCACTAAAACTAATGCTACCTAAAACATTACTGTTTAATTTTATACAGTATGTCCAGATCAAGTCATTCTTTGATAATGAAAATACTTGTTTTCAATTTTCATGTAAATATGTTAAATGATGGAGATTTTCAGTTTTCTAGATCTTTGGACAATTTTGAGCAAAGCAGACTCTCTTAACTGTCTTTGAAATGAATGTTACAGATTTTTATTAGAGCTTGCTGAGAGAACGGGAGGTGTTATTGTGACTAATGATAACTTCAGAGAATTTGTGACAGAATCACTTGCCTGGAGAGAAATTATTCAGAAAAGGTAACTGCTTGGGTTTCTAAGAAAGCTTAAAGGATGCCTGTCCATACAGTTATAGGCGCTATAATTGAGGGGGGGGAAAAAAACTACATAAAGGCAGTCTGTCATGGGACTCTCATAAAATGACTCACTGAGTTCTATCACTTTAATTCCTAGCCTTATAATTATGCCTTGAATGGGCTAATATCTCTAGGTATTGTGTCCACTTAGGCAGACTTTCTTGGTTTACATACCACTTCTTCAAGGAGATAGCATACTTAAGAAAAATCCAGGTCCGCTGCTAAGGTTTCAGAATCACTCCTTTCTGCAGTACAACAAATAGATATAGCTAAATAAAATAATGAACATGTATAACACCTGTCTGCAGCTGTTTCTTGCAATTTTCCAGTATCTTTTGGGTGTAGATGAGTTGACTTAATATCCCAGAACTGACACCTGCATTCTCTGTTATCTGAAGTTTCCAGAACAGGAAACTTCTGGTTAAACCAGATCTTCTCACTGTGAAAATTTCACCTACTGTTCATCTCCTTTGCCCATTTTTTCCATTAATCCCTCAGAGTTCTTACCTCCTAGATTTCATCTGAAGGTATGTCTGGATTGCAGTGATTACAGTCTGTATAGGTTTACTTGAAATAAATAATTGAAAACTGAGTTGGGTTCTCATAATATAGTCGAAGAACATGGAACCTACGTTGCCTTGTTACCTAGCTATTTATCTTATTTTCTGAGTGAATTTTACCTAAGCTGAGTTCTGTTCTTCTACAGTACTTCAGTATATTCGCTAAGTGCGTCATTCAGAGTCTGTGGTTTTTCAAGACCTCATGTTAACATCTGTTATCAGTTTTACTTCTGGGGAAATTCCGCTGTACCAAATCCTCTCCTCACAGAAAATTTTGGTTAAACGTTTTTTCTTGAGTGCACATTTTCCACTGTCCCAAAATGATTCCAGGAAAAACACTCCTGTGTCTCTTATCAATAAACATCTAATTCCATGTCCACTAGTCATTTTGGTTTCTGGTAATGTATGCATTTTAGTTAGCTATTTGAACATCCTGGCAAGGAAGGAGAGCTTAAACTACCAGGACATATTCTGTAATCATTTAGAAAATTCCACCCTGGTCTCTTAAAAAAAAAAAATAATAATGCCATTACCCTGCATTTTCTGTCCAAGAACTAGGCATTCTGTGGTGCAGTGGCAGCAGTTCACATAATTGCCCATTACAGTGTTTTGACAGAAAATGTTGTTTGTAACTAAAATGGGAGTTCACTAATTAGGCTTCAGTGACTGCTAGTATTGTATGAAGCTTTGGCTCTAAGGCAGTTTATGATAAAGAGGTGAAGGGGGAGAAGATAATTAATAGGAATATTGGAGGAAAAAAAAAAAAACAACTCTCTTACAGGTTGCTACAGTACACTTTTGCTGGGGACATATTTATGGTTCCTGATGATCCTTTGGGAAGAAATGGACCTAAATTAGATGACTTCCTTCGCAATGAAGGCTCTTCTAGGTATAAGCACTGTTTTCGCTTTTTCTTTGAAAGAACAATGATTTTAAATGTGAAATGAACTGCTCTCACATTTTGCTTAAAAGCACTTCCTTTAGAGCTACCCAGTAAAGGTGTTAAGCAAGAACTCGATTTATTAGAATGTCATAGCTTAACAAAAATATGTTTTTTCCTGTTACATCAGTCTGTCAAGAAACTGCTTGTGACACTTGCATCTAATCAAGATCTCTATCAAATCTAAGAAAAGTAAGACAAATGTCTCAGTGGTATTCTGTGAGTTTTGATTGTGGTGGCTTTCTCACAGAGGTGGTTTAAAAAGTGTGTTAATATTGCACAAACCTACCAGTAGTTTGGACATGTGGTAGTCTGGGATCCTGCAAATCAGAATGATGCTAAGTATCCTGGTTAATCATTTATTATCCAGAGTGGGACAATAGGCACAACAACAGGATTCTAAATTCATATTCTGGGTCACGGGAGAGGTGTTTCACTTTACAAGGTATCTTGTGGGTACTGCACTGTACTATTAGCAATACCTCTTAAAATTTTATTAGTAAATGCATTTGTATCTTTTTAATTTTTAAAATTAATAGATACATAGATTTTATTCCTAAGAACATTCTATTTTTAAATGTATGTATTCAAATGAAGAACTTGCTGTGCAATACCTGACAAGACTTGAGAATGGATTTACTCTTTTACATGAAATAATAAGGTCTTTGCACTTCTTTCACTAGCTTAGGAGTTATAAATGCAAATGGTAATGAGGAGTACAGAGAGCTTTTCTAAACAAGTGTTGAAGTAATAAAATCAGTTATACAAAAGACAAACCTATGCATTTAAAGATTAATGGAAAGTATAAGCATTAAGCTAATCTGTGGGAAACTATTGAAGAAAGATATGTGCATACCAGCTATCTTAGGTTGGTTGAAAATAGCCGTGTAATGTCAGCATGAAAAAAGCAAATGCAGTTCTAGAACTGCAACAGGAAAAGCTAAGGAACTATTCAAGGTCAAATGTAAAGCTCTTATGAGATGTCTTTTGGAAGATTATATTCTGGTCACCTATGTTCACGAAAAATTTGTTAAAAAAGGAGCATTTCCTGAGAAATGGAGGTGATAAGTCTGGAAAAGGAGAGCACTTTTGAGAAATCTAGAAGAGCTTGGCTTCCTAATTGTATGCTGTTTGTTTGTTCGTTTGCTACATGAGTTCCAGTTCATTCTATGCTATCTAGTAGCATCAGAAGTAGAAGCAGCTCAAAGTGATAAGAAGTTTTTAACAGTTTGAAATAAAATCATAATATTTAAGCAATCCTGACATTGCAGAATTGCAAGGATAAGGATATCAAATGAGACAGGTTATGGCCTTGATCCTGGATTTATGACTGAGAGCTGTCAAATATGCCAGAGCAAAAGTAGATGAGGAGTGGTTCTGTCGAGCAAGCAAAGCCTTTTCTAGTCTGTATTTTCACATGTTCTGAGTCACTGTTCGAGTGTATTTTTTAATCTCTGTAGTTCTTAAGTTGATACTTCTGTAAAATAAGCCGTTGAATATTTTTACTGTGTTCTGCCAAGTAAATGTCACAATATTCTAAAAGCACACTGGAACTTGTCCTAGATGATGTCAATTAGATTTTTTTTAAATTCAAATCAAAAATGGTTATACCTATTATTTTTTTCACTTTGGAATCGAATCACTGAGTATTTAATGAATAATTAGATGAGCAGTGTGGGAGTTAGTCTTTTCTGTGACTCTTCAGAGACAGTAGCATCTTCATTTCCTTATTTAATCAAAGATTTTCATTTTGTTCCATAGAGATTTTCTGTCAGCACAGAAGACTTTACAGAGTGGTGGACAATATTCTTCTGAGAAATCTTTCTTCGTGCCTGTCCCCAAACAAACTAGTAGCAATCGACAGCCTAAAATCCAAATACCTGGAGATCTTTCACCAACCTGGCTTCCACTGGAACCAAACATACAGGCTTGTGTAGCGAATCCCCCACAGAGATCTGCCTCAGAAACAATACACCTAAGAGAAGCCCTTACAAAAATATTTCCTGATTATGAGCAAAGACAGAAGATAGATCAAATATTAGCTGAACATCCGTTTATGAGAGATCTTAATGCACTGTCTGCCATGGTGCTTGACTAAGTATTTTGCAAGGTTTTTATATCATGGCTGATCTATCTAACTTCGAATGTCAATGTGAAGAAAAATGTTGCTCTCTTATGTTACTTTGTGAATATTCAGAACCTAATTTTATTTGTATAAACAAAGATATTTTTGTGTATGTTTCTATTGCTAATAGATGCCAATTTTTTGGTAAATTAAAAACTGCTGCTACTACAGATTTGTTTTAATATTTTCTATGAAAAAAAATCTTCTGGTTCACTTGATTTGAACTTGCTAAAGAAGCTCTGAAGAACTGTTATCTCTTTAGAATAGTGTTAGCACTTATTAACTCTTCTCCTCAAAGGGGAAAAATCGTAAGAGATGGAAAAATTACTCTTACATCTTTACACATATTTTCCAGATCTATGCATAATGTAGGGTTTTGCATGTCAAGTGTACATATTCTTAGAAAAGCTATGTTCTAATACTACCTCCTTCAGTTTATGATCTCCTAATTATATACCTCCATGGAAGTACAACAAATCCTTTATTATTTTCAGATATGAATACTACTGTGTTATATGACAACCTGCTTTCATTACGCCTGCTCTGTGGATTTTGGAAACCATCGGTATATTCCAGAGTTCTGTGAACCACAATTTGGATATCACTGCATGGGAGTAATGAATGTTTGATGTGTTGTTGAAGTCCTGTCACAAGGTGGCATTGTGCATCTGCTAGTTTGTCATGATGGGAAAGGCGGTTTCTGACTTGCATTCAAAAGTGCTAGTTCTTACACAAAGGAAAATTAAGTTCAAGACAGATAACAGCACTTTTAAGAGTGCTGTTATATATAACTTTCCAGCTGCATACTAAAATACTAAATTATACTAAAATACAGTTCTCTCTTAAACATTGGTAGTTGTGTGGTAACTAATGTGCATCTGCAGTTTACTTGTAATTCCTTAGACTGGGAACAGTGTCATTTAGATACTAAAAGCTCTCTGGATTAATCAGATTGGAATCATCACAAGTTAATAATTACAGTGCTCTACACTTGTTCTCATAATACTCCAGAATCTTGGGCAACTCACATTTCAGATATATTTCTGACACATTATCTGGTTCTGTGCTGGCAAGAGAGGCATACAGTAAGCGAGGCAGTTTTGCAAATAAGTGTTTTGTTGTTGTTTTTACTTTTAATGATCTTATAGTGAGCTTGAAGTTATAGTGCCTGCTGGTCCTCAGCTGATTCCATGCACTTTCTCCATAATGTGGATACAGTCTGCCCCATAACTTGGTATTTGGACTTTTGTTTTCCTTACTAGTATATTCCAGGCATCTTTCCAGTCATCTTGGAAAACACATATATGTATTTATTTCCTAATGCTACCTTACATGTGGGGATAAAAATATATAAAAAAAAAATAAAAATACTATGATTTGTGGGGAAACTGTTGTTCACTTTAGAAATAAAAAATCAAAAAATGTAGGGAAAGCCTAATGGTAGTAAGTAAAAATCTCTAGGGAAAGACTATCTCAGGACAGAACAGAGCAACACCAAATGTTTTCCACTTACTGTCACATGGGGGCAGTGCCCAGATCCAGGGACAGGCTTGTTGGAGACGGAGAGGACATCTGGTATACAACAAGCACCTTTTGTACTTTTGCCTGTGAAAAAAAGATGAAATGATTAACAATAACAAAATCAGTGGAAAAATGTCTTTTGCTTGCTGCAGAGAGTGAACCTGCACAGGGACAATCTTTAGTGCAGATATTACCACATAATTACCCGCCTATGTTTCTGTCCTTTTTATAGGAAAACATGGAAAAAGTGGACTTGGATGTGAGAAATTATAGAATTACCAAGGAGAATATTAATCATTAAGCTTGTTTCTTATTTTTTTTTCACCTACCAAAACGTTCCATGCAGGTGATGAGCGTTCCCGTTTCTCGGAGATGCAGAGGCCCGAGAACCAGCTGGCCCAAGACTCCCGGATGCAGCAGACAGGGAGGACATCTGAGCCCTGGGCTTCCATACCCTGTGGCGGGTAGGGGTCCCTGGCAGCCCCCTCCTCGATCCCCGGCAGCTCCTCTCCCCTGGAGCCGATGCCCAGGCTGAGGCAATGGCCGCTCCCCACGGGGTGCTCTGGTGGCCATCTTGTTTTACCTCAGGTGCGCTGCGACGCCAGAGGGAAATGGGTGCCGCGAGGCGGGAAGGCCACGATGCTGCCGGTGCCGACGAAGGCTGTGGATCGCATGAAGACAGCTGAGGGCAGCAATGCCGCGTGCATGTATTTTTGGTAAGCTGTAACGCCCCTGCTCTGTTGGTGCTGTTAGGCCTGGCAGGATGCACTGCCCTCGACGTTAAAGCGAGCCACAGGCAGGGCTTGATACTGCAGAGTGAGGGGCGGGGAAGAGGGGTGTTTGTGCACTCAAATATCTGCCTAAGGATAGAGTCACCTGCTTTTCTACTTCGGCTATTTTTTCATAATAAAAATGTTGTGAAAGCTGTGTAGTTATCTATAGTAGAGGAGCTGGGATTCAATCTTTTTACCTCAGGCTATGCAGTGAGGTCCTCTGCTCATATGAATGGGCTTGCTGCAGTTGAAGTTAAATGTGATGTTCTTGTTTAAAAATAAATGTTCAGCCTTGGAATCAGGCAGAGATGAACCCCTACGAAATCACCAATTGCTTAATCCATTGTGAACTACATTTCTTGAAGAACTGGTCGCATGAAATGCACGTACGTCTGCTTTCACGAATGTGGGTTCTGGCTTCCCTTTTGTTCTTCCTGGTTGCCCATTTCCTTGTGTATCGGAACCAGCTCCCTGACAAAACCTTTTAACTCTGATTTTTGGTGTGAGGGTGATTGGAAGATATTTGTGATAAATTCAACAGATCAATGTCAAAAGGATATTTTTATGTAAGTTTTAGAATAACAGCTACTTAATGTAAGAAATTCAGGTTGTAAATAAACAAAGCTCTAAGTGATTACCTTTATTCAACACTGGTACTGCTATTTTTCTTTTCAGTTTCCATGCCTTATTAGGGCAGTTTGTTTTCTGGAAAAACTTTTCTAAACTACTTGTTGCAATAGCAGAGAAAATGCCTGAGCAAGTTCCCTAAAAGTGCATCTCCGTGGCAGACCGGGTTTCCTCCTGCTTCGCAAGCTGGCAGTCTGCGTTTGACACGGAAGCTTTTCCTGCTGCAGCGCTTTTTGCAGCTGCATCCAGTGCTATTTTTAGGGCGTGATTTATGTCCTTCATGGTTTGTCTTATTGGGAAGTTTGTAGCCCTGGTACAGTTCATGTATACAACATATAATTTTTGTAAATGTTATTTAAAATAAGTAATTAACAAATCCCAAAATGCCCTAATCTGCTAGGGGCTGGGTGATTTACTATAAAATACAGTGGAGGATTCTGCACAGTGCTAGGTGTGCCTCTTCATATCCAGTTATCGCTTTCAGCGCAGAAGGCCTTACAGTACTTCAACTAATCATGCTTAAGGTATTTTTAGTGTCTCAGAACATTTTTCACCTATGTATGTACCTACTGTTGAAACATTGTGGCTTTGTATGACTTTCCAGATGAGCCCACAAATTTGTGCTAAATAAGTTCTGCATTATATCTTTTGAAGTACTTCATTCAGAGGAAGTATTTCTGAAAAGGAAGCTGTTTCAGGATATGTTGGTTCTGCTTCTGTTGGTTCTCTCTCTACTGGAGTACATTTGTTTTTAACAGTTACGGGAATGTTACTTTCAATGTTTTAAGCAAACTATTTTTTTTTTTTATCAAAAATGAGAAACTATATTCAGGTCAAATATACCTGATACAAATCAGGTATATGAAGTTGTATTCAAAATATGCCACTTTAAGTTTTAATTTATTACCATTTGACAATAAGTAAAGGAATCACTCTAATTCAAATCCAAAGCAATCTATAGCCTTTCCATCTAGCTTTTAAATGAACATACCATATTGAATATATTGAGTGTTGGTATTATTAAGTGAAGAAATTGAGCAAAATATTATTCAAAGGCTATTACTAAAACCAATGACTGGCTGTTGGTATAGCCTCCCTTCCCCTCCCCTTTTTTTATAAAAGAATATTAAATATTAAAGATAAATTCAAGCTGTGGGTACTTCAGTACCTTAATTTTATGTAATGATTTTGAAAATAATGTCCATCTTTTAATAGTAATTTTAAAAAAGGATAGTCATAAAACTATTTAGAACATTTTCTGAAAAAAATACCAGTGCTGATGACATTCTTGTAACTGTAGAGGGAGCCAGTTGTTACTCTTTCTGTTTAGAGTTATACAGTTGCATTCTTTGCCTCTAAAGAAAATGTAGAGCTCTGTGGGAAGATGTGTGAAAATAACAGATATTTGCACATCTACCCAGCCTTAATGCAAAGGTTCATTTTATGTCTTGTATCTTTTTATATTTTTATTAGTATCCTTAATGCTATATGGTGCCTTTTGCATGCTTCATGGCTGAGGGAGTGTCATTATTTTTTCTGTTTGCTAACAGTTTACATTTGAGATGCAAGTAAATAGTAGTTCAGTAGTTCATATTCAAAGGGTGTTACTACTGTTTTTTAATATCAAGTTTCAACCAGAATTCTGCTGTTTGGACAATTCTGATTGATTTCTTATATAATGATAATGATGATTTTTAGAAAAAAAAAAACTTTCAAAAAAGTGTGGTAAATCAGAGGAGACATCACTGATTTGCATAACAAGAACAAAGCAGAACTGGTTGCCTAGTTTTACTAAAAGTCAGTGAGCAGTAAGTCAAAATACTAAAACTGGAGCAGAAAGAGGCTAGCCATTCCACTGGGGTGGTGACTTAGGTGCACACAGAACTAATTATAAAGAAATTAGTGAGCCTAACTTCTTTGTGTAAGAAGCATTTCTATAGCTTGAATCCAAGTAGCCCAATTCAGTTTTGACTATTTCAAAAACCAAAAAAATATATATATATAAAAAGCAAAGCATGAAAGTCTGCCAGTCATTTCTTAGAGGAGAAGGAAATATGCTGTGATTAATATTTTTCTGCAGGTCTTTGCAGTACAGGGCTGTGAATTAAAAAGAGCACATCAGAGACTTTTGCCAGATCTTATAGTGGCAAAACACTAAGAATATGCATAATGGCATTCCTGAAATTCTAAAGTGAGGAAAGAGCCTTAAGTTAGTAATATTTGATTTTCTTTGGAAATAAATTAATGTTTTCTACCAAGTATTCTTTACACTTAGGAAATAGAACTTGTGGAATTTTAACCTTTTGGTCTTTTTCTTTAGTCTTTTATTTTCTTGACACAGAAACAGGAAAATCTAGCAGCTACTATCACCTAGCATAAAGAGAAATTCTTAGGCCTGAATGTAACCTAGTTTGAAACATTTAACATCAGCGTGAACTCAATTTCACAGTGCTTTAACTCATTTTCCTTCCATACTGCTGAGACAAAAACTGACTTTTGGATAAATAAATAAGCAAGTAACACTGAAAATTAAATTATTTAAAGCAATATATGAAATGAGCTTGCAGAGTCCATACCAATTCAGTGTGTGCAGACAATAGTTTTGTTTAAAACTGTTCAGTCCACTAGAAAATGACTAAAAATTATTTGGGTTTCCAATTCATGTGTGATATGTGTTTTAATGGTTTAAAATGTTACTAGTGTTATTTGCTAGAGATTCACTAGTGCTAGGTGCTGGATTCTTAGTTGCCACAGCTGGTATATTGGTTTAAACTGCCAAAGGTCGTGAGTCAGAGCCCTCAGTTCGTCCCTGTCAACAAAAAGCTGAGAAGATAAAGATGCAGAAGCTAGATGATTAGGTTTTCTTTTATAGCATCCATCAAAGTTCAGTTTTATATACAGAAATCAAATTAAGCTTTCCAGTAGTACAGCAGCTATGAGTCTTCCAAATTATGATGTATTGAAATAATTCATGCAGAAGCCCAGAATATCTCATCTATCCCATCTGGTTGGTTTAGTCTTGGAGCCTTTTAGGGACGTTATTTAAACATTTGTGGTAGGAGGTGAGTGTCACTGCTACCTCAGGAACAATTTGGTAGGAAAGGTTATAAATCTTCTTAATATAGTATTTAATTATATACAAATAATAAAACAGCTCAAATGGGTTTGTAATGTTTCTGTAAAGATGTCCTGACCCTTTATTCTCCCATCACTGATGGGCTCTGACTTTAGTTTAGTTGGTATCATAACTCACTAATAGTAAGGGATATAGAGTAAAAAGGATGGAATAGGAGTATATCTCAATTTGTATGTACCTGAGTCCATAAGCCTATAGGAGAAAGGTGAAGGAGAGGCACAGAGTTAGAGTGCTGTGCCAGTGGCACAACTGATTTGTCCCTCAACTCTAAAGATGTTGGAAATCTGCACATTTTCTTTGCACACGTTTCAGAAGAAAAACTGCTACAAATCAATTAGTATCAATTAGTAGAACAGGCAATAGGGCACCTAAGTCAGATCAAATGTTAGGAAATACACAATTTTAAGGCAGCTAAACTTGTGTCCTACAGTGGGATATGACTTAATGAATAATATATTATTCAATAGAAAATGAAAATGCAAACTATCATATCCTAGTATGGTGAGGGTGGGGAATTACAGATAGAACAAAGCTAACAACATATGCTATAAAGATACATGGATGCTATGGCCAGAAGCATTTTACTTTGCTTAGATGGTGATCTTCTGATAATGGAAACAGTATGCACAGTAGTTATGTAAAATATTCTGAAAACCCATCACAGTTTTATGGAGATAGTATTCTTCCACTTTATGATTACAGGGCATGAAATTATGCAGTTAGAGAAACTGTCATGATGAACGACATTCATACTAAATAATATGGTTGTTTCCCAAAATGCAGGCTTACTAAGAGAAAATTCATACCATAGACAGCAAATATTAAAAGAGCATGCATCTTTTTTTTTCTTTTTTTTTGGTAGAGAACTATTTTTGTGTCAAAATATGAAGGTTAACACCTGTCCCGCCTCATAGATAATGGTAGATAATAGGAGAGATATATATATATATGTTTTAAATCAAATAAATGTAATCCAGAATTTATGGATGTGAGTTATATTACAAAATATCCTCTAGTACTGCAGAACAGAAGACCAAAATAGAAGGACAACTGAAAATATACTAACTCAATTTAAACTTTCTTGAAGTACTGTATTCTTTTAAGTGGCCTGTGTCACTAAAATATATAGTATAGTTATTATGTTATGTGGATATTGGCTTTAGAGTGTTTGAAGGCCTAAGTCAGGGCTTGTCATGCAGCTCATGCTGGGTAAGATTCATAGTCCCTTGCACTTGCAAAAAGACAAAGCTGCTTTCAAGAGAAAAAAAAAAAGGCAGGAAAAGATTTCATTGTATCCTCTAAACAGAGTTGTAGGGAAGGAGATGTGGCCCATGCTGTGACAGGTTGCAGTTTTGCATGTCTTCCCTCCTGAACTAGGTTGTTCCCTGAATCTTTCTGCCCACATTCTATTGAAGACTGCTGTGATAAACCCAGAAGGACTCCTAAAGCAAGGTGGTCACAATTCAGCTCACAGGTGAAGAGGATATGTACCTGAATGAGTGGTAATTGGTGTTGTGGAACCACCTAACAGATCCAGCTGAATTAGGTTCTGCTACTATGCCAGGTGATCTGCAATTTCAGAGTAAAAGATGGGCAATGGCTCTAAGCCCACACTGAACTGAGGATCTGAAGAACTGGGATGAGATGCAGATATATGAAGAGTTTGATGGCTGTTATTCACATAAGGTTTGTTTTTTTTCTGTTAATTTTTTAGTGATCTAGTAGTTTGGTTTGTTGTTTTGTTAATCTTCATAACAGTAAATGTTTTGGACTTAAACTTTCAATGTTTTGTACTTGATTCTGATATATTGATAGCTGATTTGAAGAAAAAAAAAAAAAAAAAAGAAAGAAAAAAGAAAACCAGAAATTTGTGCCTGGAAAATCTATAAGCAACTCTTGATTTCTAAGAACAAAATTTTATGGACATTCTGCTACACTTATGCCAGTCTCTTTTCAAGTTGGCTTTAATCATTTTGCTACTACAGGTTAAATAGCAGATGCAAAGCTCTGATAATATTGTAAAGAAAGAAAACATATGTAGCTGACTCATTGGTAAATAAGCAACTAGATGTTTGGATAGACAAGTTTTTTGATTATGCTAATTTAATTTCCCATGAAGGAATTAGTGTATTTTAGAGAAAAACGGTTTAGAAAGAACTTGGGAAAATGTTGCTGTAGTGCTCGTCTGTATCTCTGGGACTTGGATACATACCAGCCCCAATTTTAAAAGGTAAGAGTTTTCTCCATCGATTGATAAAGATTGATACAGCCTGTGTGGCAGTAGGCCCTGATATAAACAGACACACTTCTTGGGACAAACGCAGACAAACAAAAGTTCATTGGACTTAAGCAGACTGCCTTCAAGGAGCCTGGTAATGGCTCTCCTATGGGAATCTGGAGATGTAATCTACAATGATGACTTACCTGTTAGCAGAAAATCTTAGGCAGAAATCTGTATAAAAGTTCTATGGATCAATATGTCAATGGAGTGATAGTTATTCTTGGATATAAAAAGAGGTCTTCTCCCATGGTCTCTGAAGCTTTATTATTAAGGACTGTGTATCATTATTTTCATTGACGGAAGGGGAAAAAGTAAAGTCTGAGAAAGCCAAGGGTTATGTAGGAAGAGATCTGCATAGGCGTTTTTGAAAAACTTGTAGTTTGAATCAGCAATAAAATAATAGAAACAAATGTTTTTGAGAAAACTAAGAAAAGAATATTTGCATTATTATATGTATCTAGCTGTTGCCTGTAAATTTAAGACACTTTCTAAGTAACGTGTTTTCTTTCCCTGTTTTCATTTAGCTGTTAATATAATAAACTTATTTAATAATCATAAGAAGGGATATTATGTCTATCTGAAGAAAAGAAACAAGTTCAAATCAATATTCTTATCCTCTTCATTATGCTTTTCAGTATGTGTGATACTTACTTAGCTATCACTTGTTTTAATTAAAATTCCAGTTTCTTTAAATACTTTTCTGGACAACACAAACACAAGTATTTCTTGCTTTTAAGTCATTCTGTTATAATGAGTAGTGCTCCTGGTGCTTCAGCTTTTTCTTTTTAACAGAGCAACTGTTGTTCTAAAAGATATTCAAGTGTCTTAAAAGGCTTTGAGGTCCAAGGATAAAGATAGTTTTTTTTTTCAGAAGTGTCTAGGTACATAAATATCTCTCAAAGCCCACAGTGCTTTAAGAACTTTGCAAAGTGTGACCTTAACACCTAAGTACTCGCATCTTCGAAAAAATATATATTTTTCTCCATTCATAGTAATACCACCAAGAGGTGACTACTTTGGGATAGGAAGATCAGATGTGGATTTACAGTGGGAGGTAACTGTGCTTTAGATCCCATTCCGGTAGCACCATCTGGAGCAGTACATACTGTCACGCAGGAATGCACAAGTGCAGCCACATGGCTGTGCAACACGTCCGTGTAAACCAGAGCTGTCTTGCCCCTAAGTGCTGCTGCAAGTCATCACATGATACCCTGTGCTCAGAGGACAAAAATAGGACTGATCTTATAGTAGTGAAACAGTGGACTTGCTGAACTTATGGGAATGTAGTTTCAAAACTTGCTCTCATGCAAAGGAAAGGGATATAAGGAGAGACCCATAGCTGGAGGCATAAACCTGAAGCAGATAGTTCCTGTGCAGCTGCCACGGTACAACAGTCCGAGTCTCAAAATATGTGAGGAATGCTACACTGGCTCACTGCAGTTGGTGGTGGGGAGGGGATTAGATTCCTTCTAGGGTTCCTCTTGTGTTTGGTCTTCCTTATGTGTTTGTTTGTTTGTAAGATATTCAGCAGTGCAGTCAGGTTTTTTTCTAAATCTGGCACAAGATTGTACTTCTCCAGAGCAGAGGGCATTTCCAGTATGAAATTCACCATAAAGCCATTCTGAATGCCTTTAGCTAATTAAATGTGTGATGCTTTGATTCTAGGTTGATACGAAATCAATATCTCTTCCCTAAAAGTGTTGACAAACTCCCGATATGTCTCATAGACTTTTGTTTTGCTGGTAATATTCCCAGCCCCTAGTTCATCTTCTGCCAAGAAGCCTTGCGATTACTGTTTAATACAACAATAAGCATAAAGTTTACTTGAAAGCCTTATTCATAAGCTATCTTTTTGGAAAAATAAGCTGTTGTGCTTTTAAAATATAGCAAGCAACAGAAGGCTGCTATAAAAGTGTACTAGTAGTCATGGTGATTTTGTAAGACTGACACTGCCATTAATCTGCCTGTACTGACAGTTGTAAGGTAAGCTGCTTACAAGTGTTTGTCTCCTTAGGTATTCCCTTGTGTTAAACTAGTGATAAGGAGATGACGGTCTATTTAACTGTAAAGGCTTTTACCAGCTGCCTCTGTATTTATTAGCACAGTACCTATTGCACAAAAGTAATTTATAGTACAGTGGCATTAATATCTGATTACAGAAGTGTTTTGTGATATTTTCTGTCTTGTGAATCGTTTAATATGAAGCAACCATGTAGAAACACTTGGATGTGTAAAGTTAGTGAGCCAGTTAATTAAGCTGCAAGAGCCAGTGAACTTGCAAATGGAATATTGAACATAGCAATTCACTCATGGAAAAAAAATGCTGTGGCTCAAAAAGAAAAAAATCTGAGGGAATCTTTCTGTATTTTAGAGGGGGGAAAAATATGCAGATTCTTATCAGTTACATCTGGATTTAACTTGAAAGTGCACTTTGCGAGGTGGGGAGGGGTTAATGTTTTAACCCATTTAATAAACCAAATCTTTTTAGTATGTGTACCAGTTATTTTAGTGCAACTAGTAAAACCAAAAAAGTAAAAATTTTCAACTGTCTCTCTGTCTTCTCCAACAGTTCTCTCAACTGTCTTCTCCGATGGAAAGTCTAGTATTTCAAAAATATGTTTTGTGTGCATGTGTTTGCTTTTTGTGAGGCACATGCATTTTCATCTATTTTTGAGAGGCACTGCGGTATTCCCATGGTCTGCAAAGGTGCCTTGAGTGGGTCTTGAGTTCACACAAACTGGGTTAATCTGTGACTTTCACAAAGGGCATATGGTCTTTGAAAGAGCATATGGTCTGGGAAAAGGCATTTATCAGAGCACTGCAGAACCTTCCCAGATGGTTTATCTATAGGGTAAATTTGGGAGTTCACTTGGGAAGGCTGCATGCCTGCCTGGGGGATCAGTATAAAGTTTCATTATGTGAGCCTGGATGCTCAGCTCACATTGTCATCTATTCACTGGAGTTGTTTTCTTTTAAAAATAGGTCAAAAATTAAGAGGGGAAGAGAGATGGGGGGCAAAACTATGCCACAAAGGCAATTTTTGAAAATGATCCATGTTGACAGTGAAATTACTATTTTGGAATCTTATAGCTTTCTGAGTTTCATTAACAATGTCTAATAAATATTCTAAAAATTGACTTTAATGTTGTGGATCAGCAGCCAAATTCTGCATTTTTTTTATTTGTTTATCCTTAATGGGACTATGCACTTGTTTAAAAGTTTGTAAAAGCTAGTCTTGGTGACTGATTTTTTTTTTCCTCTCAAGTAATCACAGTGCTGAACTGCTTGATGTTTGTAAGGATTCTATATGGTGGTTTTCCTTAGCACCAATTTTAGTCAGCATTAAGTAAGCATTAAGTTCTTGAGATAGGAACACAATTGTGTAAATATATATATATTTTAAACCATAGGAGAGGGAAGAAGACTGGAAAATATTTTAAATCAGATAATGTAAGTGGAAAAGCTCTTTTTTATTGTGTAGTTGCATTTTTTCATTTCACCTAGAATTTATCCTGGAAATTATGATAAAGAGGTATTATGCTTTCTATTTATTTCTTTTGAGGAAGAATGATTTGCAGCACTTTGTTTCACTTACCCTCCTTAGTGAGATAAAGAGAAAGGGAATAAATGACAGGTCATCAAGGAAACTAAGAAGGTCATGACTCCTCTGTGGCAAAATGATATTAAAATAGAGATGAAAAATGGTAAGGGAAACAGAAAAATACATGTTTGGCTCCAGCATTGAATTCTGATATTTTGAAGCAATTATCCTATGATCTGTTCTTTAAAAAATAACATAATCTTTCTTTACCCTTAAAAGTGTGAGTAAAATATCAATGCCTTTGAATAGGTTTTGGAGGGAGTTGGGTTGTTTTGTGTTTAAGTTTTTCTCTACCCTTCTCTTTCCTCTCCCTCACCACTGCTAGGTGCAAGACCCATGGAGGCAAGCTGTAGCTGTAGCTTCTAATCCAAAGACTTGGCTTAATCACAGTATGCCACAGAACTGCACCAGGATTTCAGAAGCTAGGCAATCTCATGTTTGTAGGGCACATATATGTCCCCAGCATAAAGAAACATTGCACTGAGATGAGGTGCAGCTGTATTACTAAAATAATAATGCTGGCATACTTCTTCAATAATAGTTACTTGAATGAAAATGAAAGTAAGTTTTTTTTTTTTTTTTTAATCATCTGTACTTTAAGGTCATTATTTATAGCTAACAGCTTTACAATTTTAAAGCATATTGGGATATACTGGATGCACAGAGTCTGATGCCACCAAAACTGCTTATGTAATTAACAGTAATGCCAGTTACTAAGTTTGTCTGACATCTCCTCTTTAAAATCTTGTTATAAGTTTTAACTTAGCTAAATATTGGTTGTTTGTGCTGATATTTTACATTTTGGCTGTCTGAATCAGTTTGTTTATTTTTGAAAATTTCAGGCAAAATGTTTGAAGATTTGTTAAGAATGAGGCTGGGCAGAAAGAAAAGTCAAAATATGAAGTAAATGGATTGGTTAATAGGAGATTTTTGTACTGAGAACATGTATTTTACTATCTCAGAGAAAATGCATTCTGTTTTGGACAAGTCATGAGGCTGTGAGCAGTGACACTCCTTACTCTGAGCTGTGGGATGGAGCCCAGCACAAATTCCTTTGTCTGTGCGGAAGCAATGTAAGCTGAGAGCCTAAGAAGCTCTCTGAAGTTTCAGGATAGCATCAGGTCTTAAAGCTAAACATTCGGTCAATACTTACCAAACTAGCTCTCCAATCCTTCTCATAAGAAAAAAATCTCATCAAAACCTTATCTAGAGATCTTTTCATATATTCCTAATCTCAGAGTCCTGGCAGTTCCTTATTTTGAAGTAACCTTAATTTTGTGTGCCCAGTTTCAGTGTACTGTAGTTTTTCTGTTTCAAGCGCTGTTTGAGGTACATTTGTAAACAGTCACATATCCTATAAATAGTTTTCTGCCCCTTTCCCACCAGTTTAATCTTTTGTTCCTCCTCTCCTATAACTTTCTCTGTTCTAATTCTTTCCATCCTACCTTTCACTTGGCCTCCATTTCTTATTATAGTTATAATCAGTTCATTAGATTTCTGATTTTAGTTCCAGTCTTCTTGCCCAGCGCTTACACAATCACTTGTGTATTTGGAAAAAGAATGTATCTTTTCAATTTATATTCCCTGTTTATCTACTCGCTGGCAAACATAAGGTCTTGAATTAAAAACAAACAAAAACTTAAAGGTCAATAGGATTTCATAAATAGAACCAAGGAATCCTGCAAGAGATGCATTTTTTTTTTTTTTTTTTACCACTTAAGAGTAAAAAACATCATTTTTCAGCTTATGAAACTTGGTATTTCAAATACTTATGCTGAGTGTTTGGATGTACATATATTTGAGTAAACAGAACATGATGTTCTCTTTGGGTTGCCTCAGTACTGGTAGATTTTACAATCCTCTGTGTGCAAATCAGGATTTAAGAGTCCCTGTAAGCCTAGTGACTAAAAAGTCTTACTGAGGCAAAAATAAGCCTCCAAGGTTGTGTACCACACCAAGATTGCATTAGAAAACCTGCAGTAAATGTGAGGGTTGGCAGAAACAAGATTTTTTTTTTCATGTATACATAGGAGAATTTTGAGATGGAAGCTGTTGTTTCCCTGAAATCTCTCCGTGTCATGTCCAAATAGCTTCTCTTTTCAGAGGAGCGAAGCCAGCATCTAGCTCATACTTTTTACTCTCTTTTAACGAAAAAGTAATTCTACTTTAATTTACCTGGGATTTATCAGTACTCATCTTTACCTTTTCTGTAGTGATTCTATTTGTTGTATGTAAGTATATTTGGGAAAAGATTCTAAGTAGTCTGTGTGAGTGTTGTCATCTGCCAATTTCTTGAGGGTGCAATTTGTAATTTTTAAAGCTTACAAAAAAGCTGAAAATATTGAATAGCTTCATCATTGTGTGTCTCCTCTGGTAGGGTCGGGGTATTGACAGGGTTATCTTTGCATGTTGGTTTTAGGTACATATGTTAACTATGTACATGTGTTGATTAGAATGCAAGCAACAGTTATCTGTTACATGTTTTATGGAAGGGAAATCATATTTGTCTACAACATTTCAGTTTGATTTGGCATTTTCAGGACAGTCATGGCATGTAAAATAGGGAGATTAGACACTCAGAAAATCTGAGCGTCAATGTAAAAAAGCTTCAACATTCCAGTCCTTCAGAAGCAATGAATGCTGCCAATGAAAACTAGCTAGATACCTAAGTAGAACAAATCAACAGGAAATAGCCCATGAAAAAGTTTCCACCAGGAAGACCTTTTAATTATTATTATTATTTTTAGGAGAGCGAGTGTAAATTTCTGAGAATGTATGCTCATTTAACGTAAATCTGAGGAGGATGAGATCTTAGTGGTAACACAATTAGCAAATGGTATTGGGCTGATCGATATTCCACAAATTACCATTTCACTTTTAACTCTGACTTTTCCAGACATTCTTTGCCTGCCTGGTATGCTCTATTTGCTAATTAACTCCATCTGCTAAACGACTGCTCTGGCTGTTTAACAATACAGAGAGTTGTATTGTTGGTTGGTTGCACAAAGTGAAGTTGAGGCAAATTTACTTACTGAAATATCCACATTCTGCTGGTAATGTCAATCTTAACTGAATATTTTTATTGTTTTTCATGTGGGAGTGTTACAGAAAACAATAAGCTATGCATTTCACTGTGCAAAATGTTAGTTTTAACAAAGTAATAATTTAGCTGTGCTAAACTTGGCAACATCTTTCTTGGTGCTTTGTGTTCAAACATAAAGTAGAGATGTGCTGTTCCATTTATTAGAGTAGGTTTATTCAGTATAGGAGATTTGTCAGGCAGGCTCATGGGGCATACTGTGACGTTCCTAAAAATATGAGGAAGAAAGGAATACCTGAGTGGGTACACATACCTGAGTAGGGGACAGCAAAAAAAGGTTTTAATTTGCTCAGCTTTGTTCAATCAAATGTGCATTACTCATTTTCTTAGTGTTTACAATGACTTTTAGGATGCTACAGAAACAAGTATGGCCTAGATATTCTTTCAGGGGGATTTTGACATCTCAAAGCAAAGCTGGTGGGTGATTAAGTAATTGGCGAGAAATGTGAGTAAAGCAATTGTGTTAAAGCAGCAAAGCGACTCTCCTGTATGTCCACTGTAACATCAGGCTCTTAGTGAAATAGATTTTGAAGGGGAAAGGTTATCTGCTCAGAGCTAGCTTGCCTGTAGTCTCCATTAATGATATTTGATACTGCTTGTCTAGCTCAAGTCTTGGATATCCTATGGACGAATGTGCTGGTTAATATACTTCGGAATTTCAGTCTCTGCGATTGCCCGGCTAACTGAATGTATTTTAAAGGTAGTTAGGATGTGTTGCATGGTTCTGTGTGTTGTGAACTGGAGGAGGGGCAGAGAGGAGGTGTGGACTGGGAATTTTATCACTTTTAATCTTGTGAAACATATTTAAGGAATCTTAGAAACTGGAAGCTTAGAAGGCCTTTCTTCAAGGGTTTCCTGTTAGTGAATGTATCTTTAGTTGTTGGGTTCTGTAATACAAACTGCAAAGTTCTTTTGCTTTCTACAGCTGTTTGCTTTTCTAGTCTCTAAAAATGCTGGGTTAGATTCACTAGTATTATAACATAGACACAGATGTGACACTAATGTCAGAATGGTGAGTACATTTTCCTGTTGGGTGACTATGTTCAGCTGCTTTCTTTAGTCCTTGGGGTTTTTTTCTTTTTTTTTTTTTTTTTTTTCTGTAACTTGCTTTTTGTAAAATCCATGAATAAAATATAACATGATCAGATATTGGTTATCATCAATAAAAGTACTGCAATGTTTTTCAGGTCTTTAAATCCTGCTTAAGTGTTCTGCAGGAAAAAAAAATACAGGCATCTCTCTTATGACCAATACAAAAACTTTTCAGGAGACATTGCTTGAAAACTGCTGATATAGGTACAGTATCTATATAAATTTGTATGTTGCTATACAAAAATTCTTTGCCCTAACAAATAACTGTATCTAAATAGCCAGTTCCAGTATGTCCCAGTATTTGCCGTGCTTAATTCCAGACTAGTTCCTCAGTAAAATCTCCGTCATCCGTTTCAATTTCAGGGAGATTGAATAGAAGAGAGAGAATGAGGGAGCAGGGAGTGTGTTCATAAATAACAATAGACTTACTAGCTCTTCATGGGTTTTGGGCTGTGGAAAATATCTCCTGACCACATTTGCCCAGTGGACTATCTAAACTTAGGTGGACTTTAGATCTTTCCCTTTTGTTTATGTCCTTTCCCCCCCCCACCATGAAAGCGGAATAATGCAGTGTTCTGTATGTTTAAGCTAATCACAGAAACTAGTAAAGATAAGAGCACTAAGTATGCAAAAGGCCTTTTAAATACAGGCTAACAGTACTAGGGAAGAGGAAGAATAATATTAATAGTGATCTAGGCTGTACAGTGGCCAAGGACACTTGGGAAAAGAAAGTTGTGCTTTTATTCCCAGCTGTAAATCTTTGTAACCTCTTACAAGTATCAAGTTGTCAAAAGAGTTTGGGAAGTCTGTAACAGTACTGTAAGCTGTAATATTGAGTTGAGCATCTTAAAAGAAAAATACAGCAAAAACACTATGCTGAGTGGTTATTGTGTTTCTTGATCCATGATGAAGCATGAGTTTTTCTTTCACATACAAACAAATCAGCTGATTTGTATATATGTTTGTTTTCTTTTGTATTGGTTTCAGTTATTAGGAGATCTGTAGGTCTTACTCTGCACTCGAGGAATTCAAATAGTTTAAAATGTTTGGTTTTCTTTAGTGTATTCCATTGTGAAGCATCTTGTTTTGCTTTTGCCTCTCCCGCTTACTTCCAGCATTGTACCAGCAGCCTACGGGTCTGCCCAGTATTTCAAAGGAACAATATGTTTCCCAAACCAGAATGGTGTCAAGAGGAGACACTCTACCTAGTGTCATTTTCTGTAAGTTGTTCCTTTGTTTATTCTGTGAAATGAGAAGGAGGAAAAATCAAATTTCTCACAATTGGCTCCAGTAAATAGCAAGTGACAGTAAAGACCTTGTTTCTTGCATGGGGCAGGCTGGTAGCTTGCTGAATTTCCATCCACGCTTCTGCTGAAAGGAACAGGGCCCGGCTCTCCCTTGTAGCTTGTTATGCAATGTTCAGGCAGGGCTTTGGCTTCTGAACAAGCAGACTTACATAACATGGCTCCTAATCCAGCGCTCCCTTCCCAGCTTGAAAGGATCTTTTTCATAAGGCATTTTCTCTAATAAAACTGCTTCCAGATTTCTACACAATTGTTTGCTAAAATAATGGACCCCTAAAGGAGTCATGCCAGAGTTCTGGTTTCTTGTCTGATCTTTCTGTATATAGGTCACTTCCTTTTCTTTTGAATAATTAATTACCTGTAGGCTAAAACAGGATTTTTTTTTTTTTTTCATACCATGGAGATGCCTTTGTTTTTTATTAGCAGACTTCTTTCAGTTGGTTTAACATAGAAGAACTTGAGGCCTAATGCAAGTAAGCTAGTTTGGGAGAATTTCATTTTTCTTCTGTGACATATATTTGAAAACACAGGTGACTAAACCCACAGCTAGCGTGTCTAGTCTGTGTGCTTGGAAGAGGAAAGAACTGAGTAATAGCACAATATTAATGCAGCAAAGCTGTTCTCTGCTGAGATGGCTGCAGTGGTTACTTAAGGACAGTGGGAATTGGGATGTCTTGTTCTTTATTGCAGCCTAGGGGCATGCATTCTTCTTGCTTTAACAAGAAACTTCCATCTATTATTCTTCAACTCCCTTCATAACATATGCTACCCATCTCCAGATGCTCAGTTATTCTCTGTGTGTTTCCATCCTTACAGAAATGTACGTGTTTCCCTGTTTAACTTGAGAGAAACTTGTAGAGCAGGTAAAGGTTGGTATTTGTGCATGGCAGGCCACATAGCATTTGTCTATTTTGTGGCAAATTTCTGTCTAAGGTCAGTATGAGGAATGAATCATCCCACATAAGGTGGCATAAATATATTACTTCTTGATCTTCCAATTGACAAAGGAGAGAAAGGAAATAATTAGCGTAGGTGAAGTCTACTGGGGAACAAAGTAGATAATCTAATCTTCCTTCCCTGTCCCTCAACTGGCCAACTCGGTTGTCGTGTGCAGTAAGAAAAATACCTACAACTTGTTCCAAATTTGGTGCATCTCTGCATACTCAGCAGTTGGGATCTGGTGACTTAGAAGGAGCTGAAGTTACTTATGCATCTCTCAGTGTTGTCAGCTGTAATTGCAGATGATCGGCCCTTCTAAAAATAGCCTTGGTAGTGAGAAGGTAGCGCTTTCTACTCTTTCAGAAGGCAACAATTCAGTATGGCTTATTTATGAGATTGCATGAAATTTGCTATTATGAATGATGTCCATAGCAGTCATTATTCGCTTCAATGAAAGTATGTATGAAAGCTGAAATAGAAATGTTTTTATTTAAAATATCCTTTAAGTTGTTGCAGAACACTAATAACTTTAAAAGTGGTCATCAAAATCCTCTTCTCATTCACAAATAAAAAAGCACCGAAATGGAGAGTAGTACTAAAAGCTTCAAAACTGATGGACAAATAAGATGTCATATACATATGCAGTGTTAACTCTGCCTTCAGGAGCTGGACAGACCTGTGATGTTAGCACGGAGAGTTTTATACGGAAAATAACTTGCCACAGGAAAATTCTTTCCTAAGTCATCTTTCTTCTTTTAATCTCTTCTCTGCTGCCATCACCTTTATTGCCATTACCTGTGCTGTTCCATTACACAAAGTACGGATCACTTCTTAACTCCTTTCTTCTCAAAGTCTGGATTGTGCCCAAACCCTGAGATAGTAATCAGAGGAATTGTTGGTTTTTATCTAGTGGATTCTCTGACAGCCAGAGACAATCACTGGCTTAAATACTGTGTCTTAATTATTTAATCTGATGTGTTTCTCAGATTGGGCCTTTTGTTTTCTGAGGTGGCATTTAGTGGTGACACTTGATTTGGATTTAAATGACCAGAAAATGACTTGTCTCCCTCAATCAAATTCTTCTAGTTCCCTAAGGAATAAAAATAATATTAAACTTTGACTGGAATTTTTCAAATTGATATTTTGAAAAGCTCTAATTAAACTACCAACAAATGAAATCTGAGATGTGGGATCAGCCAGTCCAATTTACCGATTATTTTGGATTTCATTAAATTAGATTTGAAGTAAAAGTAACACGTGGAGATCACTGAAATGAATGTATATTCCTAATATATATATATTCTTAATATAAGCTGTATATAAATCAGAAGGTATCTTTAGAGCTTATTAACAACAATTAAATAATTTATATGAGAAACAACACTGATTTGCACCTACCTCACAGACAAAATATGTATTATTGCACAAGATTTCACTCACCTCTGTAGGCAGCCCTAGCATTTCATCTCTGAGAAACTGGAACCTAATTAAAAGTTATGTTTAAACAGTCTATGTTATTAAATAAACTACAAAATTTAGAGAGTTTATTTCTTTAATATTTGGGGTGAGAAGGTGAAGTTTGATTCTCACTGTCAAAACCCCCATTAATCTCAGAATTTTTAACTGTTAAAGCTGTGGAGGATAGGTCAGTTGTATAGCAACATAGATACTAAATTGTGTATGATTTCCCATTCATTTTTTACAGGGGTGGGGGGAGTGAGGACAGTTATAAGTCAGGTTATATGAATTCAATTTTAACTTGAGTCTTTATAGGGCAGAATGGGCATAAGTCCAGCATTATCCTAAAGTTAGGGCTTTATCTAGGAGTGTATGCTCTACTAGCAGACAGTTTATTATGTACAAAGATATATTGAAAACATTTACCAATATCCCTTGGATGTGGGAAATCCTCTTGCAGACCAGGCAAATATACCAATAAAAGTATTGTTGATCTAGAACGAGTTTGTTTGAACAGGGAACTTCCATCAATGTGGAGCCTTGAGGAATTAGCTGCCTAACTACCATTTTGCCATGTCTCTGCTGTAGATTTGTGCTAGCGCATCCCCCTGAGCATACAGACCTCTGATTTTGATACATGAGATATATTACTGTCATATAAATCAGTCAAAAGTATAAGGTATGTTTATTAAAAAATCATTATATAGTCACTTTGCATCCATCATAGCATGCAGAGATGCTTTGAAGGAAAGATACTTGGCATAAACAAAATTTGTTTTACTGGATTATCTAGTTATGTGGCAATCTGGGATAATTCATTGCAAGCAGAAAAGCTACATAATGGTATATATAATGGGCAAAGGTTTCTGTTTATTGGAAAAAATTAAGTTAGCAGCTTCAGAAATAGCCCTGAGTCAGACTGCTGGCTCTATTATTATGTTACTTAGAAGCCAATGTATTATGAACAAGTGCCAAATACTTCTGTGTAATGCAGAAGAGATTAAATGGAAGCTTCTATTTTTGAGATCCGCTTTGTAGCATACATGTACAACAAAACATCCTAGATAACAACTAGTGCCCAGATAGCCCTGCTAATTCTGAATAGTTGTGTAAATGGCTATAATCTGACCGTTACACTTATTGGAAGGATTCAAAATACATACAGGTAAACAGGCAAGTTTTGAGAAGAAACTTAAAATAGGGCAGAAGTTTATTTGTAAGTGTTAGTATGGGAACATTACTCAAGAATGGTGTTAAAGCCACTTTCTTAGTATCATATGGGAGGGGAAAAGCCCATGGTAGGGCTGCACAAACACTGCATGAGTGTTAGTGGTTTTGAATCTGGTCACGGGATTTGCACAGGACTTGATTGCTCGAGATGATGACAGAAATTGGGAGGTTTCTGAATATGTCTGTGTACAATTCTTGACTAATGCAGTATAGTTTTGTACTTTCTGTATTAGTTCTTGCTTGGAAAGGCCAGTTTGTAAGACTGTAGAGCTAAGCATAGTCAAAAAATGCAACGAGAGATCTAAATTTATGTCAAAGATCTTTGCGTTCTAGGAAAGCGCATTGAAAGGAATGTGCATATTTTCATTGCTTGAGACCTAGTTATTTACTGTTCATTATTTACTGTCATTGTAATGCGACCACTTGGTTTTTATGTACTGTTTACAGTTTAAGACTAGGTTCTTCAAGGAAAATACTTATTAAACTTACCTTTTTTTTTTTCCCACTCCTTTTAATTGGAAAGGAGTGAATACTTACTAACTAATCCTTAGAACCTTTGCTATTTTGTCTCTGCAGATATTCAGAAAGTAGAACTAGAAATCAGTTGTTTTCCATTCTGTTTCTTTTTTTTTTCTTTTCTTCTTTTTTTTTTTTTTAAGGACGCTTTTTTAAAAAAAAAGAAAATAACTTCTAGCCACATATATTTAACTTACTGAGAATAATTTTTCCTTCTATTTCCAAATAATTATACTTTACAAAGGAGCGGTTTTCATTCATTCTCTATGGACTAAGTCTTTAAATTTTCACTTGGGCAAATTGAGTTTTGATTTGAATGACAAAATAGCTTTATTTTAGCTGTTTAAGTTTTGAAATTCAAAACACAACATATTAAGTGATGAGGTAATGGCAAGTGCAAGAAGATCATTCTTCTGTTTTTACATATTTTAATATTGAAAGATGAAATTCTGGAATTTTTCCTTCTCATATCACTTAATATTACTTCTCAGCATCAGATAATGGCTCCCCTTCGATAAAGAAAGCAACATAAATGTATAAGCATTATTCCCTGGAGTAATCAATAGCTCATTTCTGTTATTAATGATATCTAAGCATTAAGTCCATAATTGACTCCCTATGACATTATTAATAGCTAATCTTCATTTAATTTGGCTTGAAAAATCTTACTAGATGGTTGAATAAAACTAATATTTATTAAAGTTAGTATTTATTATCATTTCCTCCATGACTAGGCTTTATGCACATGACCACTGTGTGGGGACATACTGATGCATTTCTGAAGCGTGCCAGAATTTATCCATAGCATCCTGCCGGGAGCTAAATCCTGTGTAGCATGAACAGTAAGCCATGGAAGATGCCTTGGAGCTTATGAGCTAACACTAAATTAATGCAATGGTTACAGGCAGAAGAGGAGAACCTGAAAGAAGTCAGGGGTCACTATCACAATTGTGATATTACAAAATAAAATTAAAGAACAACTCAAAGGTCAAGTCAACTGCGTAAAGAAGTAAAAATAGGATGCTATTTGCTGGTCAAAAGTTTGGAGGGTTTTTGCCTCCTTCCTGAAAGCAAGAATCCTAGCATTCATTCCTTGAGCTCTCCTGACAGGGCATGACTCTTAGTTTCTGGTGACAAGGCTCTGTTTATAATGGGCCATTATTCCAATATTTCATATTCCAAAATTGAGGCTATTTTTATAACCAACTCTTACTCACTTGTCTGGGGTTCCTGAAGGGCAGAAGTCCTATTCCTGCTCTCTCCCAGAAAGCGCCCCCATTGCTGTCTCGGCACATCGTAAGCAGGATGCTGTTCTTCAGACAGTGATAGTATCTGACACTTAGCTGGCTCACTGAAATTCTCCAGGGAATTTCCAAATGGTGATGTGCTCTCTTAGCTGCCTAGTTATCTTAACACAATGACTGAGTTTTATCTCTCCTGTCACTGAGGCAGCTACTGTGGTGTCAAGCCAAGAAGGACCATCTGGGATAACTTTGCAAATAAATTCCGGTGATTTGCTTAGAGACTTATATCTACTATAATGCAACATTCTTTGTATAAGTTGTAAGGCACTGTGCAAAAGTATTTGTATCTGAACCTGTTGTTTCCTCTTCTGCTTAACATACTTCATAAGCTCAAACTGTTTGTGACATTGATTCCTCCCTTGTGATATCTGTGCTATTATAAACAGGAAGTTTGCCTCTTGTGTGGTTCCTCTTAACCAGCATCATTTCATCCTCAGGAGAACTATACATACTAGGCATTTTCTGTAGATGTGTCTCCTGTCATCAGTCCTGTGCTTGAGTTGTTCATTATCATGTCTCTAACTCTCTTATATAACATATGTGTCTGTTCAGATTGTTTCTAAATAAAGTTCAGGATGTCTGTTGTCAGTCACATTTAGTGAAATATGGAGTATGGATTTCTCCAGCGGTAATGTTTGGCTACAAATGCTGCTGTTACAGATTTAAATTTATATAATGTATTTCTTTCCAAGTTTTTTCATTAATTTGCTTGCAAGATGCAGTAGTTAATAATCAAACCACAGCCACAGTGAAGATGGAATTTCAGTGTCTGCAATGCTAAGACAACAGTTGTAGTCCCCTGGGACAACATAGATCACAAAGCCTTGGATAAAGTATTTTCATTTAAGTGGTTCTGGCTTTAATCTGCTCTGGCAGCACACTTCAAACCCAGATATGGAACATCTCTGCGAACTTTTGCAAATATTCCTCCTGGAAGGGTCTTTTTGCTGTTAGAACTACATTTATAATATGGAAACCAGCTTCAGACCCAGAAATCCCAAATCATTCTGCTGAAAAATCAGGTAAACCTTTTTCAAACATTTGATTTCACAAGTCGGTGCTTGCCAGAGATTTTATTAAATACACTTTGGGCTTTCCTGACTTGTATATAGAAAATATGCAGATACTCTAATGGTGTATGAAAGCATTAGCAGACATACTGATAGGTCTGAACAAATCGCAGTTGTCTGGCTGTTGCTTCAGGATTTGGCCTAATTGAGCTCGCAGACTGTATTGTGGAAATAAGAATTCCTCAGAGCTTTGTAGCCGAATCATTTTGATATCTGTTACTTTGATCCAAAGTTAAGAATATCTGTGGTTTTCTGGTAGTATCAGTACGTTTTATTTAATTTCTTGAAGCTGTATGTACAAATCTGCCATTTGATTTTTGGTAACTTCTCTGCTTTCCTTTATTCCGTTCCTATATAGTAATGAAAACATTATTAGATGGCCAAACCTCCAGACAGTTCTTAGTGACAGCCAGAAAATATGTTTGCCGAGAAGTACCAAGCAAAGCTATAACCTCGTAGGAGCTTCAGCTACAGCTACCGGGTTACAGCTGTTACGTTTTGAGTGATGCTATGACTTTTCCCAGATATTTCACACAAATGCCCATTTCGGACAATTCCATCTCAAGAGGATGATGTATGGTCTGACTAAAACTTCCCTAGTACGTGGAGAGGAAAAGAGAGAGATGATATAGGGGGAAGAAATTAACCTGTTTTCCAGTCTGTACTAACAATCTAAGAAGTATCAAGACTGTTTCCAGAATAAAATGTAGACCCAAATGTTGTATTCCAAATGGTGTAAATTTGGCCTCTTTCCAGTAAATCCATCCAACTAATACAATGTAAGTGAGGGAAAAAATACACTCTGGGATATCTCTACTATATGCCAGTATAGCATTGGATTTTGATGTTTCGTTTTTGTTTTCCTTCATTGGTATGGTTGGTATCTCATTTCAGTAACTAATATGAAACTCAAAGTAGAAGAGAAGGTAGTAAAAAAACATATATCTGCAATGAAACAAGTCCTGCATGGTAGTCCATTAACCTGATACAGTTCTGAAAGAAACCAGATAAGGTCCAAATAAAGCTTCACTACTTTCTTTATGTTAATTTTCTCTTTGCGCATCTAGCCAGTTAAGTCCCACAGTGCTTCTTTCTGATGAGTCTCAGCTGATTTTTTTTTCCATGTTCCGTTGTCTTGCTACATGACAAATTCACTGAAAGCTTTTAATGTGTCCCAGATATTTCCATCTGTTGGTCTAGAGAGATGTTAAGCAAGACAAGTAGACTCTCCAGGGTATCTGGCACTGTTGATCATTCTTTAAACTTAAATGCTCTGAGGAATTGTTATTATAAGGGTGTTCTTAGAAATTTTAATACCTTTTGTAGACTTGTAGTTTTCATATTCATATATTGCATTTTAACAGACTAGTAATTTTTTCTGGTCACAAAATACTTTCTCCAAGTTCCTCACCCAGATTTTTATGCATGATACAGTCACTTTTTTTTTAACATTAGGCTGTGGTATATACTCCTGGTAGGTTGGAGAATGAAGGGAATCCTTGCATGCAAAACATTTGCCAGAGTTGGGATGAGAAAGAGGGACTGGCTTTGTTAGAATAGTGTTTTGACAGCGGGGAAAAAATGTATGCCTTAGCTCAGGAGTTTTTCTAACTGAAGACTTTCTCCGAGCCTAAGAACAGGAAGTTGCCTTATATTTGGACTGGGGAGGATACAGGTTGGTGAGTGCACTTAAAGTGAAAGAAAAATAAATTAATAGAAAACATAGTATGGTTTTTTTTTTTTTAATCTTCAATACTATTAGTAATAAACTGTGCTATAACTTAACTTTAGTAATGCAAGTTCCTATTAAATCAAAAAGAGCAAAGTACTAAAGTGGTAAATTGAAATGCAAATGAGACTCACAAGCTACCTCATTGTATGCTTGAACATATTGTAAAAGCTTTTTATTTATTTATTTACTTATCTTGACCTGCTGTTCAGTCCTTACAGTCAGCTTCAGACTAACTTCTATTAAATCCAGAATTTAGATCTGTATGCTTACAAACTGTAAATACAAACAAGCTATGTTTGTTCAGAGAGTCAGGTAGTTTTCCCCAAACCTGTATAGATGAAATATGTTTCCAAGAAAATCCTATTAAATAATAGCCTCTCTATGAATTTAATCTTCAAGAAGTGGAAAACTGTTGAATAATACTGTGTTGTTACAAGGACAAAATGGTGTGCTATTGAAGCCAAGCTTTAAAACATAAATATAGCTAGCTTTTATGTCTAGATCTCTCTCTCAGAGATATGATTTGTGTTATGAAAATAAAACTACAAGTAACTTATGTTTTTAAGGAAAAAAAAAGAGAAATTGGAAGCATATGCTTAGAACTAAGTTATTGCTGCTTTCACAAATATCTTGTTGTATTGCTTTTTCAGAATTATCCCAGGTAAGTAGTTTGTTGATGACAAGTTGAAATTAAATAAGGATAAATATATTCTGCATTATTACAAATATAAAATAACATTAACCAAGGTATCTTTCTAGCTAATGGCTAGTTGTCACCTTAAAGAATTTTTGGTTTAGATTATTAAAGCACTCAATAATGACTGGCTGCCCTTGGGAGACATTTGTTAATGTTTTATTCCATGTAAACATCTGGATTCAATTTAGTAAAAGAACATTGTGAGTGAGAACTGGCCTCTCTCCATTGCACTGCAATAGGTGTCTGAACATTTAAATACTTTGTTTGCATTACTATTCTGAGATAAAGTTACCATCATTTCAACTAGCTAAGCTTCAATAGGGGCCTTTTAATACTAATTATCCTAAGAAAAATTAGGATCTATTCAAATTCCTATGCAGAATGCTGATATCATGTAACAATCATTGGGTTTATAATCCAGATGTACAAAAATATTCAGGAAACACACCGAATGTTTATAAAAGTGGGTGGGTTTTTTTTTTTTTTTTTTTTTTAAGTCTAATCCAAGACAGTGGAGGTTTTCACACTGAATTGATTTTCGTTGTTTGTCATTTGATGTTATAAGACAAGTATGATGAGCAGCATTTTTTTACCTAACGTAAACTTTTAATATATTTGAAGAAGAAATTAGGTACTTTATGGACAAATCTGAGATGATGTAGGAAGCTGTTCCTGTAGTTCATAAAAACCTTTTGGGGAGTAAGGAGGAGAGGAGAAGTCTACTTGTACACAGGCACTTCAGCTTGTATTAAACTGATTTTGAGCCTAAACTGCCACAACCTATTTTCTATCCTGATTCCTTGCGCTTCTATAATCTTTTTGTGCAGGAAATCAAGTAATTGTTTTTTCAATTTGTAAAATTAAGAAATGCAAATATCTCACAGGTTATAAAGACTAACTTTGTAAAGCTTTACAAAGTTTATTTTTTCCTTTTTTACAAAGGAAATTGTTATTTAAGGATTAATTAAGCCGCTATAATGTGCTTCTAAGGTACACAGTATTCTGCAATCGCTTAAGCTTAGACACAGAGCAGGATTGGCAAAAAGCCTGTGTGCTCTGTCTTGTTTTTTCTGCTATTGGGACTTGATTGGGGTATGGATTTCTGTGGCCTAAACTTAAATGTGCAGTGCCATCTGAGATGCTCTAAGATATTTCACTCTTATGCTAACTGCCCTTATGTAAAGGAGTAGATCTCAGTTATGTTCATGGTTTGTTTAAATCTTAAAAATTGTATGATACAGCAGCAGGGATGTTCAGGCTGTGGACAGAGTGTCTATTCATCGCACATGACCTATGTGAATATCGCTTTTTATTGACGTTATTGAGAGCTTTTCTTTGAGCTTGCACAAATAATAGGTCCAGACTTTTGAAACATAAAAACACATGCACTTTTTGAGTGTCCCTCTGTAATATTCCTTGGCTTGATAGAAAACAGCTATCAAAGGCCAGTGGAAAGGTTGTTCTTGGCCTTCTTCCCAGGTTGTTGTAGGTAAAAGTCCATGTGGGATTAGTATCCAAATCCCAGGAGGAGGATGTCAGTGCATACTTGGACTGTATATAAGCTATAATAAATCACATGTTTCAAACACAGTTGATCCTTTTTCTTGGCTTCTAAATGATTGAAATTGTGTTGGGTTTACTTTGTTTCTTCCTAAAGGACCAGACTTTTCCACTATCTTCTGTGATTCCTTTGCATTTATTTCACTATTTTTATATCTGGCTCTTTTTTTAGGTTATCCAGGGGTGCAATGGACCAAACTTCCAAAATGGTGGTTTGGGCAAAACCATTTTAATAAGCTTCAAGAAGCAAGATTTTAAAAAATCATAATAATAAAAAAAACTTGGGCAGGACAGTTGAAAATAATGTATTCTTCCCCTATTATTAGGGTTTGTTTGGTTGTTGGTTTTTCCCTTATCTTCCTGTGTTTTTTATTTTGGTTCTTTTTATTAGCTGGGTTATTATGGAGTTTCAGGTATTGCATTATACTTCAGAAAACTACTCATAGCATTGGGGTGCTGTTGGCAAAATTTCAGAGAAATCAATTTCCTTTTCAAGTTTTCTATATAGATTGTATTTTTTTTTTTTCTGAGCTGTTAGGAAATTGCAGAGGGTGTTTCCCCCTGACACACACACCCTGAGGCACCCTAAAATGCCTCAGATGGAGTATTGCATAAGACCTTCATCTGTTTATATTGATTAACATTCATGGCAAAAGTTCAAAATACCACTAACATCTTCTTTTTCTCCCTAAAATTAAGGATAGAAAATGAAGTGCAAATAATAGCAGAAGGAAGCAACATTAATTCCAGCTTGTTCCAATGAGTAAAATTTAAATATCATAGGCTAAAATTGGCATTAGGAGGGTCCAAAAAAAAAAAAAGAAAAAGCGTCTTTTGGTGAGGAGAGGGAAATGAGAAGGTTGCCTGAGGTTCTTGAATCACTGCACATAATATTCAGAAAACTTACCATTTTCACAGTATCCTTGAATATGAATGAAAGCAGAAAAAATAGACACGGCTTCTTCATGAGCTGGGCCATTTCTAGCTATGGTTGTTTCTCTGTATTTTGTGCAAGTGCTTGGATTCACCTGTTCGATGGATTTGCACTAGTTGTGCAGGTCCTTGTGGAAAGACGGTGCTCCTGTTTACACTGGTTTGACTTTCAGCGAAGGTCAGATGCTTCCATGCAAACTTACATAGCTTTTTATGCAAGGATCTGAAGCAGGTCTGCTCGGCTTTTGTCATCGTTAACCAGTAGCCTTAGCTAGCTGCTAATGCCTGGATGTGTTCACAATTTCAGTTTGTAAAATTATATGTAAAGAATATAAGAAATTTTGCTGCTTGTAGGCAGACTGAGGAGATAGCCGGATTAATTTCCATTTCCTTCTTGCTACTCAAACCACTGTCATTTTCAGCTCTTATGGAGCTTCCTGATTCCAGCCCTCCCCTTCTGACAGTGAATAAAACAGTATTTAACACATGCTGTCTGAATACCTCATTTTCTAATTTTAGCTATGTTTTTCACTGCCATTTTTGTGTCTCTGTTTTTGCAGTAGCTTAAATGAGGTCAAAGATTTTGTGCCTACAGCGCAGGCTAATGCATCTGCAATGTAAATATCTCTGGACTCTACTCAGCAATTTAATATGGCATTTAGGGGTCTTGAATCCCCATTTTGCTGCCAGGTGTCCATTGGCAAAAAGCTGTTTGAAGTCCATGTTAATAGGCTGAGGGCACGTTTTAGTAGGCTCCTGATTTATTTATTGCCCGTGACCTGGCTCTCTCTGGGGGCCACAGTGATCCGCTGAGTGCTTCAGAAACCATCCAGAGAAAATGTGAGGCATTCTGTTAGTATTAGACAGATGCAGGTGCAATATTCTGCAGAGATCTTTGCAGTGTTTTCTTAGAAGGAAGCAGTATTTGCTCCAGCACAGTAGCTGGCATGAGGCCATTGCCTCGCTTCTCTGCGTTTGCATGTGCCCTGCTGGAACCACGTTTTGCAAGGTAGAGCATAAGCGAGAGAAGGTTGTTTTGGTTGGCTTTTGTCGATATCAATCAAGGCAAGACTGCACCTTTCTGGTTTTAGTTTTAAAGTGCAAAAACTGTGAACTTTTATGTATTTTTGAAATTACATTATCCCACTGCTGTTGCTTTTCTATATAAGAATAGCACTTAAAAATACTTGTTTCTAAAAGTAGGCTATGGTATCATTTAAAATCTTTGTGAGATCTTTTCATTTGGAGGTTTAAATTTAGTATCCTGTGCTGTCATTTAAAAAATGTTGCTTTTCATCTGCTTTCCTTCAGGCTCCCAGGAGTCGGTTTCAACCTAGCAGACACGGCATTGCTATTTCCTTTTTAAATCTAGGACAGCAAAGCTATGACACTTTTCAAAGTCCTCACGTCCTTGTTAATATTTCTTTTACTGTGAGAGAAGGTAAGGCTTACGCAGCAAGTGTCCTAGTTTTGAGTTCCTAATTCTATCAGAAAAGCTTTAGAAACAGGAGTTTGACAGCTTCTTGTATTGATACATATTAAATCATGTATATTGTAGCTTGTAAGAGCTCTGTCTGAGATGGAGAAGATGAAATGCAAAAGTATGCCAGTTTAGTACCCTCTTATAAAGTTGTGGCTGCATAAAATGTCCTACTATAGCCTAAATGACATAGTTAAAAAGTTAATTTGAGGTGAATTCTGAGTGGCTTGTAAGAGAAAGTTTGTTTGTGTGGCACAGATGTTTCCGTTATGGGGCAAATGCTGTATTCCTGTATGTTCCCTGGTCTCAATGGGCCTGCCAGAATGCTGCTGAATTTTTTAGGACATAATTTTACTGTTAATAATATCTCTATTACCTATAATATGCAAATCTTATGTTTTTGGCTATATGTAAATGTATGTTTCTCTAGTGTTCATACTGTGATAATACCGTCTTCTTATCTATGTGACTTCAGGGAGTCAGTGTATAGCAGTGGAAATGCAGAATGAAAGTGTCATTATTTCAGAATATAGCAGGTCTTTGGAAGACCTGCTGAGGATGATGGCTATTAGAAATGAGTGCCAGAAGCCCTGAACAGAATGCTAGTCTCTGAGGGAATAATATCTCCATGGCATGCTGAAGTTTTTCAATTTTTAAAACTAACATCTGTCAAAGTAGTAGCAGTCGGAAAAATAGAAATGGAGATAAACAGGCAGTCTAATTTTTGCCTCTCTGCTACACTTTCAAAATAGACATGAAAACATTGCTGAGTTCCATAAATCAAATACACCCCTATGCAATCCTACGAAATCAGCAGAATTGCATCATGCTGTATTCATCCCTGCTATCCGGACTACATAACATTGAGTTCAAGGTGCTCATATGTCATAGGAATAGATATGTCGCTTTGGGAAGATCCTGGCATGTCAGCTAGCTTGCTTCAGGGTCATAAGTTGACGTGGGGCACTGTTTGTAAGCCTTTCCTTTGGGAAACCCCCTCCTGAGGATAGGAGTTCAAAAGGAAATGTTAATAAACACAAGAGAGACAGGGAATACTCCACTATTCTGCAAAATGAGAAATAAAGGCAGCTCTATCAGTCTTTGAGCAGGGCGTGTTTGTTTTTTCTGTGTTTCTGTGTTTACTAGGATATCAAAAATAATTCCAGATCTCTTGTAAAAGGTACATACGTGTGCCTCAGAAATGTATGGTACAGAGGCTAATCATAATGGATTGCTCTATAAAAAGTTTTTACTGATGTTCTTTGGACCGCATGCCAAGGAGGAGTGTGGCTGAAATTAAAATTACAAGATTCTGAAGGTAAAATGCATATAGAGGAATCTGCTTGGACCAGAGGAAAGTGCCATAGCTTTAGGTTGGACTCGGGCTAGGCCTGTTCTGGGGTAGATGGAGCTCAAAGCAGGGTACAGCGTGTGGCCTGGGGACCGAGCTCCCAGAAGGGCAATCCCGCCATCCACAGCATCTCCATGTTACCTTAGTGCTTGGCCTGCTCTTGAAAGTAGCATAGAAGAAGAAAATAGAAGGCATTCCACCAATTTCTCATTGGCTCCTTCTTCAGGTTCAACTGAACCAGTCAGAGACTTCTGCTGTGTGTCATCTTCCTCAGATACATAAACCAGAATAGAAATTTCCTGTGTGAACTTCTATCTCTGTGCACCTAAGTCACGTTGCCATCTGTGTCAATGGGCTTTGACCCGGTCCTCTGCATAGTGACCTTTCTCACAAGCTGACTATAAAGAAATTAAAATAGTGTGTGTATTCACTTCTCCTGGCCCCAGGAATGGGTCAAGAGAAGTTTAATGCCTGCAGCATGCTGAGCTCTGGACCTAGGAGTGGAGCACAATGCCAGCAGAGAATGGTAGCAGGCATTCAGCAGCAGTTCAAGGAGAGCTGGCCTACACATTGCAAGATAAATTAAAGTTCTGACAGCATCTAGAGAACCTTTTAGGACATGCTGCAATCTCTGAAAAATAAATCTAAGTAAATTCTAGGGGTTAAAAATTTCTCTGTAGTGAAGAATGCTAAAGGTAGAGTAGGCATTTTAATAGATCTCCTATTTTTATTCTGTGTGAATCACGGATATCTGCAGTTGGTGTTATGACCAGAATATATTGAAAATATTTAAGAAGCATTTTGTGTGTCAATAAAATACATCAAGTATTTCAGAATACTGAAAAAGTCAATGTAATCTATTTCCATGTTGATATTTTTAACAATATTGTGTTCATACTTGTTAAATTACTATTAAATACTTTCTAGCATGCATTTTTACAACTATTTAAATCCTGACTCCCATACTTTGATGGTGCAATAGTGTACATAAGAATTTGCTGTGTTTCCTAGAGAAATCAGATGTAAGAGATTCTGCCTGCTTTTGGTTCATTCTCAAGTTATACCGCTGAACTTTCATACCAATGTTCAGTTTCTATCAGAGTGATGGAGATGTTTATGGTATTTCTTTTTTTTTTTTTTTTTTTATTGTATCTATGAGAGTTAGTGGTTGGATGCTCAAATTCCAGTCAGGAAGCCACTTGATTGGTTTCACTGCTCTTAGAGTGAGTGCTGTTAATTATACTTTCTCTTAATGCTGACAAAATACATAATATAAACACAGCTGTAGTAGTGTGGAAGTACTCTGGATGGTGTAACTAAGACCATTTGTGAAATTACTACGTGGTACAACAGCTCAGTCTTTCTTTCCTATGGACTAAATCTTTCCAGGACTAAATCTTTCACTAATGGCATTAACTTTGCTAATGTGGCTTCAAAAATATCAAGCCAAATAATGCAAGACACTGCAAGGCTTTATTAAATGATGAATAGGCAGCAGTAGCTAGCAGGTCATTATGGTGTGGGAGAAGCTTGGCAGAGAGCTAGAAATGGGTAGAAAAAGACAGACTGTTCCCAGAAAATGTGAAGTGATGGTATTGCTTTCTATTGTGGGTTTTGCTCGGAAGATTGGAACTTGACTTCTGGCCTTTGTAGCCAACACTTGTTGGCAGCGTATCACTGTGTAAATAAAAGTATTTAGTTCTTTTGGTTGGTTTCCCAGATCGTGTCAAGATTAAAATACACATTAAAAGGAAAAAAAACCTTAAAAAAAGAGTTGCTTTAAATATTTCTGAGTTTGACGTATCTCAAGGAAAGAAATATGCATTTGATATGGTTACATTTCGCTTAAACAATCACTCATACTTTTTGTCAGTAACAATAGGGGAAAAATTATCTGTATTTTAACATAAGCAGATATGTATGCTTTGCTTGATGCTGATAGATTAGGTGCTTTTAGTTGGTATGATTAAATCTATACTGGTTTACATTTTTGAACCCTTGACATTCCCTCCCTTCAAAATACTAGAAAAAAATTTTGAAGCAAAGCAAGTATTTTAGGTGAAAATCAGAATTATGAGATGTGGTTCAGAGATCTGGATGACAGTTGGGCTGATAATGTTCACTTGTAGACATTTTTGTCTAGTATAAATCACTGTTCTAAATTTTTGTAATCTCACAAATTTCCACAATATAGCATTAATCACAGAATGAATTTCCACTGTATAACCTGACTGATGACAAAGTGAGAGGGTGATAATTATAGCAAATCAATACAGGGAGTTAAAATAGGACATTAGTGAGTAGTAATATAATGTTCAAAAAGTGGTTTATCCTTTTTGATACTGCATCCAGGTTCCCTAGCGGGTTTATCTTTTCATTCTTTTGCATTCAGAATTGACTTACATTTGAAGATTTATGACCACTGGGTGTAGGAAGAATTTATTAGTGTGACGAGTATGTTCTTTCTATCATCACTAAGCTGTTACCAAAGAAGTTAGTGATTGGTATTGCGATCTGTTCATTTGTGGGGGCTGGAAGTGCTGTAGCCAGAAAACCCTTGGCTCTGTTAAGCTGGAGAGCCCTAGTCACTACAGTGGTAGTGACTGTATTTAGCACAACCCCGTTCTTGTGTGAGCTGCATGAAACCCTTTCCTCCTTACATCCCGCATTTCTTCAAGATGGGTCTACAGATGTGCAGTATATTTTATATCTCCAGTAAAGCAATTATTTCTGATCTTACTGTGGGTGAAATTAGACTGTGGTGCCTGGGAAGAAGACCGTGTTCAGGTTATATGAAGTCCAAAACTTTGTTATTTAATTGTGTATAAGTTCTTCAGTTGTGAAGACATGGTACAGAATAGAAGGTCTCTTCTTGTTGTGCAGGCTCTTACATTCTACTCAATAAATTGGCTCTTTCCTGCAAAATCTCCCTATAAAGGTCAGCAAGGTAAAGTGGGAACCCGGAGGCCAGTGGTGATTTTAACTTCCTACTGTGCATACCCAGGTATATGCAATAGATATATGGATCCGTGGTCAAAGCTCTTTTCACAATTTCTCTTTGCTTGCCTTTTATCTAGATAGGCTTCTTGGTAGTACGTAGAGCATCGGAGAAACAAACTATGATGGATTACGCAGTAACAGTAGGTGCTAACTCCTAGCTGCTTAACTTCCTTTGCTTAATTCCTACAGAGAACTGAAGTTGTGTGCACAGCTGATGCATTAAATTACAGGTTGCAATCTCCTTCCAACTGAGCATTTCACAAACTTGACAATTAGTCTGTCCCATAGGCTGAAATCAGTAAAGATTTGGAGTGTCTAATACTGGCCTTGCTAGAAACTTCTCCTGAAAATGCAGAAGATTGAAGGCAATTCTTCTGCACGTGTCTCAGTAGAGGAATATAATAAAACAGAAATTTTTATAAGAACTATCAATAAGTGCCTGGGGAGCTTCCTTAAAATCTGATAAAATTACATGGGTATTGATGGAGATTAAACAGAATTGACGCACCAAACTAGTGATGAAAACTGTAAAACAGCTTAACAGTTTAGACTCCCTCCACAAACCACTGAAATCCAGGGGAGTTTTGTCTGAATTTCAGCTCAGAATATTGGTACATATGTGCAGAAGAAATATTACAGTGATTTCTGTTCTTTCCATTTAATTTGATGCAGAGTATCCACAGAGTTTCGCCTTTACTCCTGCAGCATTCTCTGGTGGACAGAAATGCCTACTATTCTTACAGGTAATGATTGAATTGGCCCGAAGGGTCATTTGCCTATAGATCACGCTTGATTCCCAAATCTATCTGCAGATTTGCTGCAGCTACTGTAGAGGGCTGTGTTCCTGCAATGCTGATGGGGTATAAATGTTGCTCCATGAGGCTGGATATCTAGTAAAATAAATGACCTAACTTTTTACCCAAGCCAGAGAGAGATGTTCTACCTGGAATGGGTCTCTTCTAGTGAAAGTCCCATGCACCAAGCATGAAAACCACTCCTTACAGCCAGCAGAGGAATATAAGGAAAGGCAGCAGCTGCTCTGCTGTGCCTTGGGACTTGCAGAGGAAATGGTATACCCCCGGGGAAACCGAAGCCTTGTCTCGCTAAAAGCCAGAGGAGAAAAAAACAGCAAAGCTCCTCTGGTAAGTAATGTTATATGGCTGATGTGGGCACCTCATGAAAAATGGAGTGTGTATAAGTGGATCTGTGTGTAAGTCGGTGATGATGCCAGGAGATTCTTCCGTTTAAACATGTAGCTAGTGAATGTGAAATGCTTTTCAAACCGCACTGTGAGAGTTAGTTCTCAGTACTGTAACTCACCACAGAATGGTAAGCCATAACGTCAGCCATAAAAAATGCTGTATTTTTAAGATCATGTATCCATGTTTCATAATAAATGAACAAATTCTGGTACTTGCTTCTCCTCATGGCTTTCCTGTTGAGAAGATCTTATTTTTTGAGTAACTTTGAGTATATGAGTCTTAGAACCATTAGAGAGGTTGCTCTGATTTGTGTACTGCACTGTACTCCCCATAATTTTCATTTGTATCCTAGTAAATATTTTCCCCATGCCTACAAAATAGAGGAATATCAGGATGACAGTGCATTATAACTACTTCCTACATTGCTACCTTTTATTGTCTTGCCACTTTCTTTTGTCCATGTTCTCTTTTTTTCTCTCCTATCTTATATAATAAGCTCCGTAGGGCAGGGACTGTGCATGCAGCAGCTGGCATACCACAGTCCTGGCACGTGTCTACAATCTCTAGGCATGAGTGTGAAGAATAAAAGAATTACCTGTGTAACTTAGGCTACTGTAAAAATGGACAAATGATCAAATATGCATAAATACAGACCAAATCTTTGAATGTCCAGTTAACATAGATGTTTTTAACCAATATGCCTCCATGTCATACAGTCTGAAGAGGGGGTCAGCTGCTAATGTGCGGGAAAGAATTAGATTCAGTCTTCCATCACAGAAACCGAGCCATCTGCACCTGGGCCATGTAAGGACGGCTTAGCCACAGGGCTTGCTTGTGGCTAAGGTCACGGCTCCTCCCTGTGTGTTGTCCGAAACATGGTGTAAGAAAGATGGGAAATGGCTTATCATCATTCCAACATCTTGGTACAGTAGGATAACTCCATAAACTGTAAGTTTTTTCTCTTTTTTTGTGTGCATACAAAGACAAGGAAAAACTGCAATTGGGGAAGTGCAGCAACCATTCCATTTCCCTCAAGACATACAGAGTCTGCTGGGAACAGAAACCTATGAGTCCAGGTCCTATTCTGCTTTTTTTGCAACTTCAGTGAGCTCAGAGTATTCTAGAATACAGAGGTTTCATACCATGCCTGTTAGACAAGTTCAAAAGGAGATTTACTAGAAAGGATACTCTCAAATTATGCCTGTTTGAATAACCTTTGGCAGTGTAATACAGGCATTACTCATCATTTCTGCTGTAGATAAGGTATCCTTTTGATGTAGGAAATGACAAAGGTCATATCTCCAAAATTTAAATGGTACTTCCACATTTGCCATGTAACTTTGGGGAGATTTTGCCAGTATGTTGCATTTTCAATATTGTTACAGATTTGATGCGTGCAAACTAATATAGGCTGTTGAGAGGATGTATACTGAAGTATCCTGTATAAAATCTAACTAAAAAGGCTTGGCATATTATAAGGATTTTGTAATGGTTAAGTTCCATGATATAACAAAGTCACTAGAAAGCTGCAGAGATAAATGAAATCTAAAATAATTTGTGGGATTTAGGTACACATTTTTAAAGGCTTCTGGCACCAATAACCCCAGTGTCCATCCTGTAGCTAGATTAAATTGATTTCCCTTAGAATTCAGCAGATGCAGCAGCCATGAGTTGTTTTTCATTCCCAGGGGTACTTTCGCCTTGGTAGCAACACCAGATACCCTTTTGCTTTTCAGTGTCTAATTGTTATTCAGTAATTAGAAAGCAATAAAATCAGAAAAGTAGAGAGCTTATAGTAAGCATCATTTAAAGTGGCAGAAAAAGTTATAAGTGACCATGTATTAAAATAGTTTCTTTAATAGACTTACCAGTAAAGGAGAAGAAAGACCTGAAAAATAAAATATACAGTTCTAGAAGTTGAACGTGAATAGTGGGATAAAAACTTTCAAGAAAGAAATACACTTCTGAGGGCTGAGCTTCCGAGAGAAGCTCAGTGATAAAATGTATTGATTATGAATATTATTGTCTATAATATGATGACTGAAGAGAAAGAATAATATTTGAAACTTTACTGGAGTCAATTTATTTGAAATTAGTCCCTGAATAGTGCAGCTTAGGATACATATGGACACGACTGTAATGCTATAGCAGTAGTTCTCCCTAGCAGTAATCCAAATTTTCCAAGCATGTAGGATGGCAAGAATAGCTTTTTGCAAGCAATACTCGTGTTCTGGAACTTTTGTTCCTTTGAACAAACTAGAATTTTCTTCCCTTAGCGCTCCCTTCATAAACTGTAAGGGAAGCATGATTAATATACTAGGAAAGAGTAATGCTGAAACTATTGAGTGGATTTTTCTTGTATGCATTATGTCTTCAGGTGCATCTATTCAGAAGCACATCGCGGGGTTCTGTGATGTGGCACAGCGTGTATTCAGCGGCACATCATGTTGGGCCACGCGACAGCCGGGCTCGCAGCGTGGTGCTGTGCTGGGAGGTGTGGGCCGGGCCGGGCCTGCTGGACCCTGGGCAGCTGCACCGTCCAGGGCTGCTGCTCTTCTTCCCCACTGGGCCAGACAGAGCAGCAGTTGCTCCATAATTGTTAGCAGGACATGTATTTCCCTGGCCAGATGTTCAAACGACGTGCTTGCTTTCTTTCATTTAGGGAGAAATTAACTTTTAAGCAGAATCGCAGTGAACATGGGCAGAGCTTGCAAAGGATTTCTGTTTAATGTCTTACTGAATGTTGTTACCATGTCACCCAAAAATACATTGGAAGATGATATCTTTAGGCAGCTGACAAGCTATAAATTTTCTCTCGGGCAGTTCTGCAAATGCATGATCTTCCTAGGAGTATTTAATTTAAAGCAAATGGGCAAAATAAAACAAATACAGATTTATTTATAACTGCCTAAGAGATTTAATATTTAATTTTAGGATTACTTTGGTGTATGCACTTAATCTTTTATGAATTAAGTCTAATCATTAAAGAAGGAGTCTTCTGCTTTAATCAAGGAGCTGTTCTCTCCACACAGCTGAGACAAAAACAACAACAAAAAAAACAGGAATAACGAGAATAAAGAGAAGAATTCTGAATAGGGAAAATTATAGTGACATTATTGATGCTCAGTGTCACCATACCAAATGGGATGGCTAACCTATTCTTGTCATATTACATTATTAGAATTATCTTGTTTTAAACCAGACTGTGTTTTCAAAAATATTTCTCTTGAGACCAGGGATAACACTGTTATAATGACCTCGCTGAATAAAAGGAAGCCTGTGACTTAAAAGCTTTCCTGTGCGGCACTGGCAGCCTAGGGGAGGGCTGGAAACAAGAGGTGCTGCAGTGGTAAATGATGTTACAGTAGCATGAAAAAAGACTTTTGCAATATAGAATAAGCATATGTATCAAAGAACATTATAATGCCTCAGGCTTTCTCTGTTCTCAGGTGTGAAAAACAGAATGTTGTCTTTTGTGATTTTCCCTCTTCTCTGGTAAATCAGAAGTGTCAGGGATAATGCCCATAATCAGATTTCTTTGTGGCCAAGTGCTGCTTCAGTGAGGCACCCCCTTCAATTTTATAGTCCTCATTACACTCTCTGTGGTGTCTGCTCGGGCAGAACTTCTAGCAAAATTAAAAGGAATGTTGCATGGCAAAGGATACCTGATAATAACTACCCTTATTTTGTTGGGTTTTCTATAAGGTGTTATATTTATCCCGTGTATGATTTGTAGATATTTCCAGTGACAACCCATCTGTGAGAATAATGATTTTAAATACATCTTAAACAGATACATGAGAAAAGAGGACTTTTTCTGCACTGTATGACCTTGCTGCATTCATGTCTTGCTGATCACCAGTATTCTGCTGAAAAAAAATTACTAGCAAGAGAAAAAAATCAAACCTCCCACTAATCTCCTTTCATTTAAAGCTGCACACAAACCTGCCTTGCTCATCCAAGCTTTCTGCAGTAGGACACACATTCTTATTGACTCGTGCAGAAAATGAAACCGAAGAGACGTTTTGTCCATTTTATATATCTAGAGAAAGAACAAAGGGGGAAAAAAATCAGTGAAAGCACAATAATTTTCTTTAGAGGTGTTCTCAAAATGCAGTTACGTTGGCAAGTATTAGCAGCTCGGGCATGGGCCTGGGTAGAGTGGAGAAGTGAAGGCTGAACAGAAGATACAGTGAAACAGTCATGGGTATTGGGAGAGATGGAACAGAAGGAACTGGCTGCTGCGGCAGGATACGAGCGAGGGGTCAATCATGTGCCTTTGACTCTTTTTTTTTTTTTTTTTTTTTTTTTTTTACAATATGCTCAAGGTTGTTATTTCACAATACCTCTAGAAAAGTTTCTTGAAAAGGCTTGCTGCTGGTCCAGTTGTGCCAGCTAAAGGTGTTTGCATATGATTTTTGTTGTTCCTTTCTGGATTAAATTAAAGGCATTGAGCTTGATTCAGAAATCTTTATAGAAAATTGAGGCTCTGGTTATTGTGTCATTAACTGTGTAGAGATTATCTGTCATACTAAGAGAGGTGTGGTAAGAGTCCCTCATTTAAAAAATAATAAAATGCATTATTTAATTGATTTATTACTTGGTACTTTCTCTCATTGCCTGATAGTTCCCAGTAGTGTATTTCTTCAGAGCATGGTGTAAGATCAGTTTGCTCTAGCCAGGCATAACCTCCCAAAAACCTTTCCAAACCTTCAGAGCCCTTTTGTTTGCTAGTTCAACCTTACGGCCATTCAAGTTTCAAAATGGACAGAAGTTGTTATATATATTTCTCATAAACCAATTTGAACATTATGATATAATTTGTTTACTGAATGGCCAAATAGTTAAAATTTTATTTTGATGTATTGTGTTACATATCCACAGAAATTCTCCAATATTATAGCATTGAAAATGTTATATAATTACACATTTCATTCTTGACTCAGGTGGAGTCAAAGAAGACTGGATATTTATGTATGTAAGAACTGGGTGATTCAGGAGATCTGAATTGGTTTTAAAGGCTTTTAAATTTATTTAGGCAGTTGGAATCCAAATCAGGTCAGCGCTGACTGGAATTATATTTCATCTAATGACTAGTTATGGACTCTTGTGAAATAACTTGATGGTCTTAAGCTTCTGCCAGGATCTGTGCTGATCCTCAGGAGGCACTGCTTGTGTGAGTCTGCGTTGCTAATAGTTTTGTCTTGAAAAACAGAGTTTTTTATTATACCACAACAGAATTTAGATGGATTATTTTATCTACTTTCTCAGACTCTTTCTTTCTTCCTAAAGCTGCAAGGTAAGAATTGTCTAGAGATGTGAGGACCATCAGTATTTCTGTGGAGCTCCATGAACTTGCGGAATTGCAACATAGCCTGTAATCAATTGATTGTATATATTTTCCTCATGTAAGTGGTATATAAACAATATGTGCAACCTAATCCTCTGATTCTTGTATTCTAGGATATCCAGAATATCTCAAGATGGTGGCCTAGATATCAGAAGGGATGAAACTGAGGAAGAAGGTGAGTCTAACATAAGCCATCCAATGCTTCTGAAAAGTTCATTGATCTGGTATCGCATGAAATCTCCGTTTGTGAAAATGGTTCCGTAAAATAGGTTATTGTGTGTGTATGTGCCTGTGAATTAAAAGTAACAAGGCACCTCTCTGCCCAAAGTAACTTTTTCTTCACTCTTAAAAAGATTAATTTTTTGTGTCCCTAACACTCTGTCCATTGCTAAATTGAAAACCTTCCATCTTCCCTTAATCTTTCTATAAAAACTGTCTTCTGCCTCTTCTTTCAAATTCAGCCTTTTGAAAATTCTGAGAAAGTCATAAATCAAATGCATGACATTTGGACAAAAAGAGTAAAGAAAAATATTTCTCCATAAAATAACTGAGATCAGTTATATTAGTTGTGATAATTATTAAATATAAAGATTCAGTGTGGTTTTTTTCAAGTGGACTCTTGTAAATGTTTGAATACTTATTAATTATAGTGCAGCTATGTACTAATAGACTATAACATACATTTCCTTTTAGTACATCCAGTAAAGTCAACTGGGTCATCAGGACCATCAAATCCAACCAGTTTAGTGTAATATCAGCGTTAGAATGAAATATTATTTTAAATGCTAAATTTTAGATTCTATTTATTGCCTTTTGAAACTTTAGCTTTTGCATTTTGAAGGTTGTTTGTTGCCTTTTGTAGTGAACTGAGGGAATGAACTGTTCCCCGAACTTGGGGGAATTGCTCAAGTGCCACAAATAGAGGGAGGCCTTCGGGTGGGGGAAATGTCATGCAAAGTATTTATCAATGCAATTATAGAGTATGAAATACTTTATAAGACTTTTACCACTTAAAAGTAGAATGTCATATGTATTTCATAGAATCTCTATACGAAGGCTGAATTCAACAGTCTATATATGTAGGTCTTAAGGGTGTTTAATCTTTTGATGATTATCTTAGATTAGCATTTGCACAAATTACAAAAGATAATTTGTAATTGGCGTACTAAGTTATCTTCATGTACTTCTTTTAAGCAGGTCTCAAAATAAGTGTATGTTTTGGGACATTATGTTCTCCATTTTCTTAACAGCTGAATGTTCTCCTTTCAATCCAATGAATTGGTTAGAATAGGCTACTCAATGCACAAAAATTCATTATTCAGATTATAAACTCTTAAGAGTTTATAAAAGTGAAGTGGAAAATTCACTTAATGAATTCACTTAGTGAATGTGAAAAGCTAACGTTTTTGTTAGTTTCAGTGACACTACTTGAAAGCTTAAATCTTATTTTATGTTTGGGTGCTTTGCTTAGGACTCAAGCACGTAGCTATCAGGATCAAGTGTTATGATGAATGCTCAGAGTCAGCACTTCTGCCCAAGAAACTAGATGCTCTCACAGAATGTCAATATCCAGTTTAGCAGCTACTGGTAATTGTCTTTGTAAATCTTGAGTGGTAAAAACCACCATAAGAGGAATCTGCCATGTCTTGCTAATACACTGTTGTCTGGAAAACTTTGTTCTTTCAACAAAAACTTCTCGGTGTTTTTCAAAAATATATAAAATATCACTGTTAACTTTACAGTTATAGTTTATATAGTAACTATATAATAGTTTATAGTTAATAAACTATATAAACTATAGTTTGTAGTAAAGTCAATAACTTTATCATATTAGAATAATATTGTGAGCTTTACAGAATATTGTAGTGACTAACAAAGTGTGAACAAGTTTATCCCTCTTAATAAATACAAAATCTGAATACTTTTAAAAAACAGAATAGCATCTAAAATTTGGAGAAGAAATAATATGTCTTACAGTTTCAACATACTTTGATGAATGAGCTCTCCCTGCACTAATTTACTGATTTGTAAGACTTCTGTGAATGACACGGTGAATGTCCTAGTGCAATGTTTTGTAAGCTGATCAATGCTTATAAAAGGGGGTTTAATTTGACTGGATATGTTCTATGAAAGGCGTTATCAACAACAAAATACCAAAAATATCAACAACAAAAAAGTTATGGGAGAATGAGCTTCACATTTTTTATATCATCTCTTCTATTCAGATATTTTTCTTTTTATTGTTTTCTTCTTACTGTTGTAAACTGACTGTTGAACTTGTTTGCAATTGCATGAGCTGATATTGCTAATTTAACAGTATCCCTGTAGAATCCTGTGAGTTACTGAGCATTGAGAAAGGTCTCAGCTGGAGTTTGTGTCCAGTTCAGAATTATAGCTGAAAAAGAAGTGAGGACAGAGAAGCAATAGAATAGGTTTAAGAGGAAAGTTGCAGGCTTTCTACCAGAGCAGGCTTTTATGAGCTGTTTAGACAAACGCCGGTCAGGAGGAAGGCAGAGCTGGTTCTGCCTTGGAGCATGGGATGGATCCAAAGGTCATCTCTTAAGGTACCTGCGGACGTTTTTGTTCTGATTTCCCAAGGCAGTAAGACCTAGGTGACCTTGTTATGGTGGGGATTGCTGAGATCGCTGTCCGCCCTCTCTAACAGCTTTTGAACAGCGTTTGAACCTATGGGAGCTGGGTGCTCCAGCCTTATGGAGGAATGGGTCTTAAAGTCAATAAGGTCTTGAAATTGTCTCAGAAAGTGTTGTAATGAACAGAGGAGAGAGACTAAAAGTAACGCGCAGTGAGGAGTGACCTGTGTGTGAGGTAATTTCTGGTGAGGTGAGGGGTAGGAAAATTAGTTTCTCTATGTTAGTTTCTCTAATATAGAGGACTGGGAGGCCTTGCATTTTTTTTTTTTTTTTTAACTAAAACTTAGCGTGTGTTTGCAAGACGAAAGTCTTAACCACAGAGATGCTTTGTAATAAGCCACACAGATTGTGGAACTGATAAGGGTTCTGGTTCTCCTATTGACTACCTTTTTTTCAAGTTTCAACTATTGAATAGGCTTGTGTATGTTCAAAAAATACATCAAGTGGCTTGGCCCTATTTTGTACTAAGGCAAAGCAGGGGGAAAAAACCTAATATTAATAGCATGATATTTCAGGAATATGCCCCTTCCTATACAGAACAAAAAATAATACTTTATTTAACCATCACCTTTTTGTTTAAGAACTCAGGTAAGTCAAGAATATGATGGGAGCTGCTTACAGCCTAAGCTATGGTTTGGTCATTTCTGAGGGTATTGCTACCCACAGGAAAAGGCTCATTAACCACTACATAGCTACAAGATTTGCAGGGGAAAAAATAGCTGAAAAGGTGTTGTGCTCCTATAGGTGTCCTCCTCTGGCAACTACATTATTTACAACAAGGACGATTCCTTAATAGTGGGATTCAAAACTACTGCCTTGCATTACTACAGTGGGATACTCACAGGAGGCGGCCTCGGGAGGAGCGAGGCTCGGCGGGCTGCAGGCAGGAAGGCTGCACAGAACGAAGCGCTTGCTGGTCGGGAAAGGGACGGAGACCCCCTCCTCGGCCACCTGCATAATCAGCTATAACTAGCCAAGAAAGTGCTTCGGCTCTTCGGGGGACAAGAAAACTGATCTGAATCCATCTATTTTACTGCAAAGAAGATAAGCAGGGGCTGTTCTTTGGCAAGAGAGAGCTGCGCGTGTGCGGGAGCGCACACGCATGTGCTGAGCAGGCCCGGCGCGGCGCGTGCGAAGTTCGGCGGAGCGGGAGGAGGGCTTTGTCGCCGCCGCCCCGCAGGAGCGAGGCGCACCCGCCGCCCGGGCCCGCGGGGAGCAGGCGCCGCCGAGGCTGCCCTGTCCTCCCGCCTCGCCTCGGGGCCCGGAGCCGCGCGGCGGGACGGGACGGGTAAGCGGCGGGGCGGCCCTTTG
>JAUBNY010001040.1:458465-471037 GCA_032275445.1 Crypturellus soui
GATATGGTGGTAATGTACTACAGTAGCCTTTTCGTAACAGTTAGTGGAAAAAAGGAAACCTTCTGGATTAAAAATTAATCTAGGAATGCAAGTGCAAGAGTATCAACAGTGGAAAAAAATATTACTTGCAGGAAAAGAAAAATTCTGCAGGAAGACTGCTTTAACCTTTATTTACTACGGCACGCTGACATCCTGCAGTATAAGAGGCCTTTAAGTTAAAGGCATTGCTAGGTGCTGCTGTCAACCCTACCTGATAAATAACTTCAACTCTGCAAGGGAAAACACACAGAAAAGCAAATGTGCACCCCGCAACTGCCACGTGGGCTTTGGTCTAGGAAAAGAGGCTTCCCTTCAGGAAAACACCTGTTCGAGTTTGTAATGAGATGCAGAGAGGACTTGAAAATAGTTTTTCTTCTAATCACAGCTTTTCCCCTTAATCTGTTTTTTTCTAAACCTATTTAAAGACCACGATAGAGAAAAACTTGCAATTTTAAAATGCTTTATTAGAGTCAGACCCAAGTTTTAATCCTCATGGTTTTGAGTCTAGTCTGGACCCTGCTGCACTCTTTACCTTGCTTGCCTTCAGGCAGCAGATGCAGCTGCTAGTCCCCATATATGCATCAATACTAAGTTACCAATAATAGTAAGATTTTAGACAACATTCAGAAAGAAGGGATAAATCATTTATAAAATCTGATTCAGGATTTACAGATTCCTAATTTTGGCACCTATCTTAAGCCACAGGCAAAACTTTAGTCACTCTTGGAATAAAGGCACTTGATTTGGGAAGTTAAGTTTTGGGAAGTTAGACTATGTCACAGTCAACACTGGGTTCACTTTTTACTCTGGTTTTTAACAGTGGGGAGTCTTGTCACACTGACTGCCCCCTGACTGCTCTTTTGGAGGGCCTTCTAGTCTGCCCCATAAGCAGTTTCTCTGGTTTACTCTCTACTGCATTAAATAAAATGCTTTATAACCTCAGCGTTGGGTACAAGTTAACTCCCACAGCTGCTTAATCAGTGATGTCAGGCTCCATTTGCTGCTAACATTTTTCAAATGAGAGTTTGGGTTTTTTCTTTTGCCATCATTGTATGAAAAAACTTTATGGGAACTTTCATTCTTCAGAACTGCATATATAGAACAGTATCTAGAAATCCATATATAGAAATATCAAACAAGACAATTTCAGGAGTAATTTATGTGAAATTACTGTAAGGATTTTTAAAAAACTTTACAGTAAAACTAGAGATCCTCTTTTATTAATAGTTTGAGGAAATACTTTTGAAGTTGCAATACATATGTGGAACTGTTCTGAATATTCAGATCTCTAGAACTGTTTTTCTCATGAGGCATTTTAATATACTTGCCCTGAAGGGAGCAGGGCGAGCCCCTGGGCATGACCAGCAAGGCTCTGCTTTTGCAAGGAGGTGCGAACAGCTTTTCAAGCTAGAACTGAAGAATTAATACAACTAACTTGGCTCTTTTCTCCAATGCTACTTACTGGAAGAACAAGCCCTCGTAGTGTAATTTCTCCCGTCATGGCTACATCTGAACACACCAGCCGCCCACTGAAGAGGGAAGCAAGGCAGGTTACTATGGTAACACCAGCAGATGGTCCATCTTTTGTGACAGCTCCAGCTGGGAAGTGCAGATGGATGTCAGTGTTGTCAAGGAGATCAAAACTTCCAGAAGCTTAAAGAAAAAAGAAGGGTTTGAATGTGAAAAATCTGAACCTGTTTTGTTTTCCTGGCCTTTATTCTAAAAGGGCACCAGAGAACTACACGTCTTAGCGCTGTCTTTAATGGCATGCTGAAAAAGCATCATTGTATTCCAAAAAAGACAACCTCCCCACCCCAAAACCAACAATCTTGCTTAAATTCATTCCCAGACAAAACCCTAACACATTAACCCATCTGCCAGCGTTGGGAAATTCAACAGAGGGATTAAATATATCAATTCCTTGATCCCTATATTAATTTTTGATTTTATTATGCCCCAAACACTAAATGTCAGCTGTAAGATGTCAACAGCAGGAAAGCAGTGCTCTACTTATTTATTGCTATATATATATATACACATACACTTACCTCTCTGGTTTAAAATACTGATGTCAGCAATATTTCCTACGAATTCATTCAGTCCTTTTAGTTTATTAAACTATCTAAACCACTGTAAGTAATGACAAATGCTCAACAATTATTGGGCTATCAGTTTGGCTATTCACCAAATTACAAAGCACCCTCTGGGACGGTTTAAGCAAGTAACCCCTGCAGGCCGAGGCAGCCCTGCTCTGTTACCAGGCATTTCTACAGTGAAGACGACGCGCGCAGGGGTGCCCGGGCGCGCACCGGGCGCGCGGCGCAGGCCGCACCGTTGGTCAGCCGGTATCTCTTGGCGTTGCTGCGCAGCCAGCTAATGGCCAGATGCGCCGACTCCTTCATGACGTCCCCGAGCTGCCCCGTGAGCGTGAGCTGCCCCTCCCCGTCCATGCGACTGGCTTCCACGAACATGATCTCCCCGCCCAGCGGGGTCCAGGCCAAGCCTATGGCCACCCCGGGCTGGCTCAGCCGCTCCGACACCTCGAGGGAGAGACCACAGCAAACACGTTAGGCAACAATCGTAGCTTCAACCCCTGCAAAACACTGTGAGAGCTGCCTTCTACACCACTGTACTGATTAAAACCTCAAAGACTAATACATTGCTATTGGGTTAAATGCAATCATATACTCAAGATTCTGGAAACAGGCCTACCAAGGAGCAGAGCTGCCTGATCACCACACCTATTTTTAAGTCCAGAGTTGTATTCATTTAAACAATGTCTGAGAGCTTCTGGTGTAAAGTGAAGTTGCTTTAATACCTAAAAATGCTGGCTGGCTTTAGGGGGTATGTAGGACAGCCCTTAACTCAGCTACCTCCAAGGCAGAATTCCTGGGTTCTACTCTTGGCTTCCTTCCCAAGACCACAAACCATTCCCCAGACAAAAGCAAAATTGTTATAAACTAGAAAAAAACATCAGTATATCTTAAGCACTACAGAAGGCATCTTTGCTTACACAAAGTTTGCCATTAATTATCCTCTGAAACAAGTAAATAAACAAAAATTTCTTTAGGTGAAAAGATGTCTACTGGAATACAGATTACGTGTTTTTTTTAACATTCCTTTTTTTTTTTTTTAAATGTAATATTGCAAAAATTCAATCAACAGCAGAACAATAGAGAGTGTTCAAACCAGAGAGAGACAGCAGTCAAGCAGAAAAAAATAAGGCTGTTACCTCTGTTTCATACATAGGTGGCCCCAGGATATCTTTTAAAGCATGGAAATCAATTAAAATTGGCATTTCAGGTGGCAGCGCCAGGTCAGCAGTGTCACTGATGGAGTCTGTTTTTGCATCTTCTGTGATATGCTCCTTGCAATCTAAGAAAAGATACTGAGTCAAATTAAAGATAATATGCCATCAAATTTCATGATTATTAAGCCTAAACATATCCTAAAATATCCAGCAAGGATAATATTAAATCTAGAGCACTGATGGAGAAGCAACTCACTTAAAGTAGGTCACGGAGAAAAACACATGAAGTCCATTTATGATTTTGCTCTTTTCACTAGACATGTACAAAAAAAACCCCAACATTTGTAGATGACCATGTTTAATGCAGTATAATTTTAAATATGGAGCTGAATAGGGAAATGTTACTAAAAGCACTATAATTGACTGCATTCCTTTTTACGTACACTTACAGCTGTGCCGCGGTCTCCTGCAAGGGCTGCAGTGGTTAACTTCTGACATTTAGACTCGAGCTCTGTCAAATCCGAAGTGGCACTTTGGCCAGGTTTACCCATGTTCTTTTGCCACAGGACTGGGGTAATTAATGCTACTCTGCATCACATTCAGCAACATCTTGCTTCCAAAACAAGCAGCTTTTAGGCCAAAAGGCTGTGACTTGGGCTTTTTGCAAATGCCCATCAGTGCAATCCGAAAGGGCTACAGAACCCCAAAGGCCTGATGCTTTCAGACACATAAAAAACTCAGGTCATGAAGGAGGAAGGGCTCATGCAAAGCACTAGTTACGTATTTAAAAGCATGTTCCTTTCTTACTCCATTTTAAGTATCACTGTATTTCTTAGCAGTACAGCTGTTTCCTTAGCGATAACATTTCAGTTTTCTATACAAATGTTAAAATGAAAAATGTTAATGGAGACCTTGTAAATATCAAAGCCTCAAAATTATTTTAACCTGAGTGCATAGCTGGTTGTTTGCACAAAGCAGCTGGAGAATTAAATATCACTTGAGCAGCCCTACACTGTGGACATGCCCAACAGCCTCGATACAGAGCGGAGAACTGGTGCTCACTCGCCCACTGCATTGATCCATGCGCAAAAGGCTCATTTATGTTTTCTTGAAAGTATAAAGCGGTATTTTAGTGAAACATTTATCAGAAAAATAAAAAATAAATACTTTAATTTTTCCAATATTTCTAAGACTCTGGCAGCCTTCCAGCAGTGTCTCCCTGCCCTGAGGCTGCCATTAAGAAAAGCACCAGACACACGCACAAACACACAGGGAAGCTGCATCATTCCCCCTCCATCACAGCCGTCCCGGAGCCCACCGAAGGCGGCAGGCTGCACTGCAGGGCCCTGTGCTGAGCCCCAAGCCTCCCGCACCAGCGTGCGCAGAAATCTGCACTCTGCTATAGGCACAACTGAAGATTCGGAAATTTAAATGTTATGGAAAGACACAAATCACTGATCTAATCTACTTAACGTAATACTGGAAGTGGGTGTACGGTGGTGCAAAAGTAATTTTCAGAATGGATGAAGCGGGAATGTCTCATTTCACAAGATACAAACTATCCTTTTATTAATCCTGATGTATAAAGGCCTTTTTACAGTTAATACTGTTACAGTACAATTCTCACTAATGCTTTCATACAGTACCAGGGAAAATACTCGACATCGCTATTATACTAATAGCATCAATTCTGCTTTCATGCAGCACTCAAATCAGGTAGTTATTATCTAACTGCCACTAATCTTTCCGTTCTACAACAACTCATTGCTCAACGTACAATCCAATTGCCTTCCCAGGAATGCTGCTTTTGTCGGACAGCCCTCTTCTTTCTGCCCATCATCGTGTTTTTGTTGAACTACCATTTCTGGTACACAATACATTCAAACACATACATAAGAGCAAGTATAGGAAACAGGTAACTCTTCATGCTGTTCCTGCAAATCAGGTTGCAATTCTGAGAGTATGGACTTTAAGAAGCTGAGTAATCAGATGTGACAATTCCTATTTTAAAACAAAATGGAGTTTAATTACAGCTGCTCTTGTGTGATGCTAAGGCACTTCACCACCTCGCGCACACAATGATTTGCCATTTCTGCCTGTTTTTATTTCCCTCAATTCTCTGTCAGCAGCTGAAGCAGACAGAGACTTCTCATAAACAAGTGGGTAGTTAAGCTTGGAGACCACCTGCCCTGTAAAAAGAATAAGAAGCCCTTTGTGCATATGTAATCTAATTACTAAACCCTATTTTATAATCTTTAGCAATAACAAACTCCAGACTTCTCTGTTTTCAAAAATGTTAACCTAAACTCTGACCTTTTCTCTAAGCTGTTTTAAGAACACATAGCCATGTTCCCAAATGTAATTACAAACACTAACTTTATTTGAGAGAAAAAAAAAAAAATTTTATCACCTTATTAGATGTGCTGACTAAAAGGAATTTATTCATTTTTCCGTTAGTGTCACATACACATACTTGCTCCCTTCCCATCCTAGAAGAATAGCCATAAATTTTATATTTATATTAAAAAAATCCTGAAATGACACCTCCACCTAAAAAGACAGTCAAATTCAAGTTTCCAGGAAGAGGAAATCAGGATTTGTTCCCAAAAGTACATTCATGGCACAAAGACAAACACTAAGAATTTAAGACTCCCACTTTTCTCTACAGATTCAATGTAAGTGAGCAAATGGAAGAGCTGAAATCTTTCTCATCAGGTAGCAATTTCTCACTTCTTTATAAAACATATTTAAATAAAGTATTAGTAATACAATGCTTTCCAAAACAAGGATTTCTTGCTATGCTGACTAACATAGAAGAATAAAATGGAAATTTGAAAATATTAAATAGCTTTCAAATTGAACTTTTCATGCAAGAATATTTAGATATATGCTAAAAATAGCCTACGTATAGAACCAACTTTTGATATAATTTATGCTTCTAGCCTAAATAGTAAAATAACTCCAACTGATCTGGAGAAAGAACATGAATTACACTTCTGCAGATTTGCTAAGTATATTTAAGTAGTAAGTACTAAATTTACTGTTGCACAGTAGTGACTGTGCTGATGTCAGGAGAGTTGAACTTGAGCATCTAAAGAGGCACCACCCTGGGGATCTTGCTGCTCAGATTCTGCACACCAATTTCCAAGTGCTATGAAAGACTCCGTGCTCTAGGCCAGTGCCAAATTTTCAACAGATTACAGAAAATGTCACTTTTTGGAAGAGCAGGAATGCTACCCCAGGCATACCAGTACCAAAACAAAAGTTCATAATCCCATATTTTGTAAGTAAAATGCATTATACCCAAGTTGGGATACAGGAATAAAGTCTACATGTTTTTGTTGAAGTTGACCACTTTGATCAAACTTTAAACTCAAAAAAAACGTGCAGATTCATTCCCAAACATTAGGACAAACTGTGTTACTGGGTTACAGGAATATTTACATATTTTTGAAGCCCCGGTTTCAAGGTAGATAGGATTGGTTTACTCAGTTTTAGTAGCTAAATATTACCTTTCCTAAACTCTCTTTCATGTCTGAATCCCATAAATCACTTTTTGCTTCTGGATGCCAACTGGATTCCATGTTGTATCACGCTATGCTGCCTGGGTACACAGCTGCTGCACCACACACTTGAGGCAAATGCACTAAAATAGGAGGAAGAGTCTCACATATTTTTGTAACTACTAGAATCTCCTCCAGTGTCGAAGACTAGATGAGTGCCTCATAAATCTCAGATAGTATTTCAGTAAAATATCAGATAGTGTTACTGTACACAAGAATGACTCCCTGGAGATGCGTGAAAAATGACTCCATTTGCTTTTGCTGAAGTTCACTGTATAAACTCAATGACTGATGCAAACTAACACTCCTCCACTTGTCATCTTTGTCATAAAGCTTCAGAGCCAGAAGAGGGAGGAAGGCAATACAAAGCTGCCCATTTATTCTGGCCATACATTTTGGAAACCGCTGAGCAGCTTGACAGCACACGGCCTCCACGAGTTCTGCTATGGCAGGTGTCCTCCATCCTCATATGAAACAGTGCCAAAAAACCTCAAAAACCATTGCTCAGCTTTGGGTTACTAATCTGATTCATCAATACAGCGATAGAAACTTAGTGGTTTATCACCTCATTTCCTTCAACTTTTATCACAAAAGCTTAACAAAGAGGGCACTCAGCTGAACACATACAACACATACACTTCTGCTATGCCAAGAAACGTTCAAAAAGCCTGTACTTTCCCAAATTCTGAACTCCTGATAATGGAAAGTATTAATAAAGATTCTAGAGCCCGCATGATAACTGACAAGTATTTAAAGCAAAAATGAACTACAGGTCTTTAAAAAAATGATAGAGAAAGAAAAAGCCACACAATACTTTAACCTATTAAGAAGGGACTTGATTACTTATTCTTCGAGAGCCATTTATATAAAATGAAAAATTATCAACACTATGCACACTGGCATGCACATTCATACATCAAGAAGATGAAAAAAAAACTACTGAAGTCAAAGAAATCAATCTAGTCTTTAAATCACATTACTTCCATAAATTTGTTAATTTGGAGATATATATTTCTGGATTTTTTTTTAATACCTAGTGCTTCTAGATCGAATGAAAGCTAAACGAAACCTAAAATAAACAAAAGCAACATAAAATCTGACTTTCAATAAGTGACATATTCTGCTAGAAATACAGCTGTGTATAAATACATTATTAACACAAAATAAACCACCCCTTTTGCAGACTGCACCGTTTTGTACATGTCTTGCTAATACCAAAGATTAACCAGAGACTCACGTGTACCGTGGAATTCCTTGTGTTAATGCAGCGCTTTCCTAGAGACAGTTTTGAGGCCAGAAGCACAAAGACAACCGTTTCCAGCTCAGTGCTTTTGGGTCTGCTCCAAACACTGTGCCAACCAAAAACATGTGCCCTCGTTTGAAGAGCTTTGCTTGCAATTACTGGTTTTGCTAGGTAAATTGCAAGCCCAGTGCTAATTTTAACATTGTTAAAGCCACTCTCATTGGATTGAGCTGTATCTGCTTTAAAAGTAAAGCGATTCCATAGTACCAAGAGTTGTTCTTTCAAATTACTTTTCTACTGTTTCATCAAAAGTCTTGAAGAGGAGAATGACACTTCTCTTAATTCATTAATCACATTAGACCATTGAACACATTTTTGATATATTTATCCTTTCGCAGAACAAAGTTACACTTTAAAAGTATGAGTTACCTCAAAATTACCAGCACAAAAGGGACAGAAGAACAGAGTAAGGATATCTGACCTTGCCTGCCTGTACCTCACAGCTCAGAGGCTCAGTGTTCTGGTTCAAAGGCCAGCTCAGGGGTATTTCAAAAATCCAGCACTAAGCAACCAAGGCGTACAAAATGCAGCATGCAACACAAATAGAAAGCATTAATAAAGATATCTTAAAAACTCTTCCTTCCAATGTATGTGGGATAATTAAAATTTCACAGTCTCTTCTCCACATAAAGTCACCAGCTACTGTAAGAGCTCATTTTGTTAAGCTAAACATTCAGAAGGAACTGAGTTGAATGCACTTAAGCAAACTAATCTGTAGGCCCAACTCAATGTTCTGAGATTACAGATATCTTACAAAGGCTATTATGATGATCTTAAATGAATAAATAGTTCTAATTTGCACAAAAGAAACACTGAGTGAAGGAAAAAGTTAAGGAAAGGCTGGAAGACTGTCAATAAACGGGTTTCTAGAGAAAAGCTATAAAATCTTTTAATGTGGGTAGAAAACCTATTAGTATATTTTTCTATTTAAAAGATCTGTTTGTATTTCTTGTATTTCTACAAACAATAAACATATTTTCACTCCCAGATTTTATTCCCTGAAAAGACAGACAGTCACTATTCAGACTTACAAGCTGGTTTAATTTAAAGAAGCGAATAAGGAGTCTCTTAGTTTGTCCTCTTGTAAATCAGTCAGGATTCCGAGGTAACTGCATTACACTCCTTTACAAGCAAAAGTGTGAACTTCCTATGTAATATCCTTCTAAAATCCTACCAGAAGTGAAGTTCTCATGTAAGGTTACTCATGGAAAACAGAGTGTTCATAAAAAATTACATTTTGGTAAACTGTAAAATATATGCTTCCGTATACCAGGGAAAGAAAGGTCAGACCAAGGCAGAACAAAAGATGCAAAAAGTTGGTCTATATTATTTCAACAGAATAACAAATTCTAGTTGCAGTAGAAAGAAGTTAACTACCAAGAACCGATAAACACCTAAGTCTATAATTTTTCACAAAAGTGTAATGCTGCAGCATCACATGCTGGTGAAAGGCTTATAGATGTCTGGATCACTGGGAACGCTAGTTATCTTCTATATACACAGGAGAGAAGAGCAGACCTACTAAAGAAGATGGAAGCTACCAGAGCTCCAAAGGACTTAGAACAAGTGCTATTTCATGCCAGGATAAAAATAAATTGTGGTATTTGTAAAGTGCAAAAAAAAAAAAAAAAAAAATCACATTTTTATCCTGCAGACTCCAGAGAAAAGCCGAAGCTTCCCTTTCTTCCAAGTAGTTAATAAAGTACAAGACTATCACTAAAAACTACTGAAGCATCACTTCTTAGGTTACTATGTGAGCTAATGAGTTTCATAAACGGCCGCAAATCCTTAAATGACATATGCCGCCTTCTTAAAGGGCCATCAAGAGAGCCCCCAAACATTCCCAATTACATTAGGAGCTTACTTTTTAACAAAGCATGCCAAAGATACAAACCTTCTTCTTCAGCCACTTCAGCACGATCTGGCTTTGTTTCTTTGTGCTGTCCTTCTGCCACTTTCACTGCCACTGCTCTGCAGATCGCTCCCAGTTTCCGATCCAGGGAGCGGACTCCTGCCTCCCTAGTGTATCTAGCACAAACACAATCATTTTACTGAGAAACAAAGAGTAGTGTTCTTCTTAATGAGAGATGTCTTTTGAATCTAACATCCTTTCTTTCTAAAGATACATCCAAATAAAATGAGATGTCAAAAACAGTAAGGCCTTGGACTGCTCTAATAAATGGAAAAAAAAATCACGTGCTAATATCAAACGAATTGTTGTCTGTAGATTAAACTGTGAAGGAAAATCAAACTACTGAGTCAGGAGATGACACTACAGACTTCTGGATCCAAAACTTAGTTTCAAGCCTAAAGGAGTTTTGGTTGGTATCTTTCACGTCCAATAAATAAATAAATAAATAAATAAATAAAAGAAAAATAAAAGAAAAAGTCATTCCAACTAACACAGTTAGCTTTGATAGCTATCAAAGGCTATTTTAAAACACTTTTTTAAAACTTAATTTCAATTTTTAGACTAATTTGGCTCACCAAGTCCAAATATACAAAATTATGTTCTCCATTTTTTCTAAGATAACATAAATAAAGCTTGATTAAAATCAATATTGTGTTATGCCAAAACCATGCATTCACACCCTGAAGGCACTAAAAAAATTCCTAGCTTGAAATGTTTCTGCCTATTCATACTGCTTTGTCAGCTGTGCCAACACAATCACTTATGGCCTACTCTAAAAACTAGATCAAGGAAATCTCAAGAGAAGGAAGAATGTTTCTGTTAGCATGGAGAGAAGAGCTAAGAAGAACTTGGAAAAAACATTCCATAAATTAAAAGTTGCTGAATTTTTGAATATATATAAAGACTAAATCAGAATTTAAAGAAATGTTTCAGGTTTAAAATAATTTAATTATCAGCAAAAAAAAGTTGTTTAAAAGCAATGAACAACTGATTTACCTGGTAATTATGTCTAAAGTGGTTACTTGTGGAATCTGAATCTGCTGTGGAGTCAGGCCATGCTGCTCAAGTTGTTTAGGAATCAAGTGTCTATGTGCAATTTCAATTTTTTCTTCCTGTGTATATCCTTCAAAAGAAAGAACGTATGTCTACTAAACATTTTGCCCATGCACTACTATATCAAATTTAAAACCCACTCAGTGTTGTACCCAATTGAATTTAATAATCCTCCCTCCACCAAGATATCTCCAGATGCACAAAAATGATATGGATACCTAAAGTAGGACTTCAGAAGAATTTAAATCATTCCTAGATATTAACACTTACAGTAGCAACATTCTAGATACCTAACATATTTGGCTGAATGACAATCCAGCTTGAAGAGTAAAGAGAGTCTGTCGTTAGGCATGTATGATCAACTCCTAAGTTCATTCTCTCTCTAAAGAGAACCTTAATGTGATAAGCACTAGGTATACTCTGAGTAGTTTAGAAAACTGGGTTTCACACATGCACAAAATAATTAACAGAACTAGTTTCTCTTTCATCCATAATGAAAGATTGGTAGTTTTTATGCCTTGTAAAGTACCACCCTCCCTGCAAAGTTATCTTAACAGGGCACTCATTGTAAAGGAAAGGGATTCTGCACTATATTACCAAATCACTATTTAATATTAAAAACGTACAAATCTTTAGTGCAAAGAGTGGGACCTGCTTCTCCTGCAACCTGGTGAAAGCTACATTCACAAGATTGACTTCTCTACACAGAACTCAGGCTCCTAGCTCAGCTTTGGGAACTGCAGTCTGAAGGTAACACGTAAAGGTACAAGCACGTCCTGCCTTTACCTCTCTGCAGGTAGAGTCCTTTGGTTACTGCATTATTTCACACAGGCTAGCTCCAGGAAACAGTGCAATAAGATATTTCTCATATTATTCATTTTCAGGATTTTCTGTAATTGCCAAATTATGCTACAAATGGCTTTATACATCCTAGAAAATGTATTCCGTTACACCAAATATACAGTGAAATTAAAGAGAAAAGTGTAACTAAAATACATTGCAGCGTATACTACTTTTATATGACTTTGCGAATAAATCATTGTGTTACACTTCTATAATTATACATCACAACAAAAACAGTTAGCCACCTTCACATGTTCAGGTTACCAGCAGCAGTCTCACTGTTTGAAACCTTAACAACTCTGTTCTAACCCTGTAGTGCTCATATCCAATTTCATTTTCACATGTCCTAACTAGCAAACAGTTTTCACTCAGAAATGTGAATGTGTGGACTAACAACAAAAATCAATAAAATCTTTTCTTTACAGTAAATAGGTTACACTTGGGAGTTCTTTTTTTATCAGATCTAGTCAGTTAGTGCAACTGGTGTGTGACCAGCTAGGATTTCAAAAGCTGTTGGCATGATACTTCATGGTTATTCAGAACACTATGAACAGCAAGAGAAACTTCAGTCTTTGAAAGCAGTCTTTCAAAAGCTTCTTCACTGAGATC